>JAPFFP010037190.1:0-15212 GCA_026153255.1 Solanum medicagineum | reverse complement strand
TTCAACTATTTTGAATATTAAATCTTCTAAGATTAAGGTTTTTACATCTTTATTTAATGGTCTTAATACTTGTAATATGGCTACTAATATTAGCCTCTTCACTTGCCTATCTAATATTCCCACTAAGACTTCCTTATAAGTCAGATTATCTTCTACAATGCCCACAACTTCCAAATGTACTAAACTACTTGGGCCACCAACACACTTCTCAACATAGACACATGGAAGATTGGATGAACCATACTCAACTCGATAGGCAGCTCCCATTCATAGGTAACCTTGCCAATTCTCCTCAAGATTCAACAAGGCCTTGCATACATTGGGCTCAATTTTCCCTCCTTGCCCAACTGAACTAAACAATTCATGGCTAAGACCTTCAAAAACCAATCATCTCCACCTAAATAAAGATCTCTTGTCCTCACATCGGAGTAGAACTTTTGCTTATTTTGATCCATTCTCAATGTTTCCCCTTATAAGCCTCACTCTCTCTATGGAATCCATAACCAAGTCTGGTCCAATTAAAGCCATCTCATTAACCTCACTAAGATACCTCCCTAAAACCTTTATACATCTTTGTAAAAGCCAGGATGAATAGAACAGGATGAATTATGCTCCTCTTTCAAGATCAAGTACCTCATCTCCCCCTTGGGAGAAAACCTCCACCTTGCCCTCCTCCACCAATGCCTTCAATTCTAACAAACCTGAGTCAAGGTCTAGGTTAACATCTTACCACTTCCATTTTAACCAAACTCACGTTTTTGTGAAACTTAGCAAACAAACTTCATTTCCTCAAGGTTTACAATGTTACCCTTGAAAGTTTCACATGCTTTCCTCACTCTGGGGTAAATCAAAATATTATCTATGAACACCACCATAAACATGCCAAGGAAGAGTTTAAGACCCTATTCATGAGATCCATAAAAATTATCGGTGCACTAGTCAGGGCCAATGACTTCACCACACATTTAAAATGCCCATATCTACTCTGGAAAGCCATCTCGGGAATATCACACTTCCTCACCCTTATTTGATGGTGCACGGACAGAAAATCAATCTTAGAAATATGATTAACCCCTTGTAGTTGATAAAATAGGTCATCAATTCTTGGCAAAGGATACTTGTTCTTTATAGAGACCTTTTCGCGTTGTTGGTAGCCGATGCACATTCTAAGTGATCCATCCTTATTCCTTATAAACAACACCAATGCAATCCAAGATGACTTACTAGTCCTTATAAAATCCTTCTCTAATAAATCCCTAAATTAGTCTTTCAACTCCTTTAACTCCATCGAGGCCATACAGTAAGGGGGAATGGAAATGAATTGTGTATAGAGGAGAAGGTCTACACCAAAATCTATTTCCCTTTCAAGAGGAACACTAGGAAGCTCACCAAAGAAAACATCAGGAAACTCATTAACCACCAGAACCAACTCGATAGGAGGGACTCTAGACTCAACACTCATAACCCTTAGAAGACGATATGTACAACCCTTGAAAATTGACTTTCAGGCCTTAAGACTAGGAATGAACCTATCTTAACAACCAAATTATGACTTTCCCACTCAAAGAAGGGCTCATTGGGCAATTGGAAGTTAACTTTGTAAGTTCTACAATCAATGGAAGTATGATATGCATATAATTAATCCATCCCAAGAATAATATCAAACTCCACCATGTGAAGCTCAAAAAAATCACAAGGCAAGACTTTATGGAATATAGACACGAGACAAACCCTATAGACTCTTCTAGCAACAATGGACTCACCAGCGAAGGTAAACAACTCAAAGGGTTCGCACAATGATTCGGAATACACCTCAAGCCTATTACAAGCTAATGGAGTAATGAAAGAGAAAGTGGCACCCGGACACAACAAATCATAGACAATCATAGCCATAAAACCTTTAATATACTGGTGACAACATTTAGGGCCTTATCCGTCTCTTGCCTCTCTTAAAGATCATTGAATCACTTTTCACATGAACCTGCTCTTAGTGTTTGGGTACCTTATTGCACTTTCCCTCTTGGAACCACCTGACCACGATAACACCCTTCCTCACCTCTTCTAGCAACATAAGGACACTCAGAGATTTGGTGCCCCATTTTTCCACAACGAAAACAACCACCCAGTCCTCTCCGGCAAACACCTCCATGGTTTTTCCCACACCTTCGACACTTAGGAAAAGTAGCACCACCACCCTTAGCACTACCTTGTGCCTTTTGAGTTCCATGACTACCATGTACTTGAGGACGACCATCTTTACCTCTATTTTGAGCATATGGACAATCAATAATCCTGTGGCACATCTTGCCATACCAAAAACATGCACCCGTGTTTCTCAAATATGTGTCGACATGATTCCTTCCACACTTCTGGCACCTAAGAGCATTTGGTGCACCATTACCACCAAGCTTAGCATATGGAAGTCTACTTTCAAATCTCCCTTCTTCTCCCTTCTGCAGAGGCCACTGGATAATCTCTCATCTTATGCCCGATACTGCCATACTTGAAATAACCCTCAATGCCAGCCGAACCCTTTGCTTGATGCTTCTTGCCATACCCTTGACAAAAGGTGAAAGAGAGTGTCTCGTTTTTGTACTTTGTCACCGGTAGACTAGTAGAAGAGCAAGCACCATCAACTCGGACCCTCTTAGCCTTCCTCTCCTCCCTCTTATGATTTCAGATCCCAAGTGTACTCGCCTGTTGGTTTAGTTGAGTGGTTACAACATTGGCCAATAGCCATAGAGCATCGCGAATCTCCGCATTAGAAATGTCATTGCTGGGAAGTTGATCCTCAAGCCAGGGATAGTTACCATCTTGTCCACCACTCGAAGAGTGTGACACATATTCTAAAATGTAATGGATAGGAATCGAAAATAAACATTAAAGGATTTAGCTCTACAGCATGACATGGATCATGAAGAAGTGATTCATTTCCTAAAGTGCAGTATAGCCTCCTATTCATAGTTGTGATACGCTTTAAAACCATGAACAAGTCTCTGCTCGACGCGGTGTGTTGGATTTAAGAGGATCATTTACAAACCTAATGTTCTGATACCAAGCTTGTCATGACCCAAGCCTAGGGCCTAGATGTGACACGACAAATGGAAAACGTAAAGGCAACCCAAACAAGCCTTTTAAGTAGATTATTTGCACATCCTTGGTTGCGGAAGCATAATTAAGCAACTAGTAAGTAACAAATAATTCTAAGGGGATACGCTACTTTAGACTCACGTTATAGGGATGTTACAGGGATGAGGATTTGCATGGATCATATAACAAATAAGATCTAAGGGGTGAGTAAGTATGGCCCACACTATGGGGAAATAGGGGACTTGGGACTTCAATCACATCATCAACAAATATCAACACATAAAAGGGGATAAGGACTAAGGAAAGTACTTTGTAATCACATAAACATAATGGAGTCAAGATCATAACATACATAGCCATATATCCAACGACACCTCTAACATGACTGGAACAAGGGCCAAGACATCTCCATAGCTCACCCTCAAAAGATAAATATTTGTGAGTAAATAAGTCTTAACAAAGCATGAAAGGAAAGTGGATGTTGTCCCCAAAGTGGAAGACTCACCAATAGCAATCTTCGAAAAATTCGTCTAGCCACGAGGAGTAGGATGAATAGGAGCTCCAGTCCCTACATAGTTAGATCATATAGGCAAATATTATGTATTAGTACTTGAAATATACTAAGTATATTGGGTGCATTGCAACGAAGGACATAAGCCATAATAATCAAGATGCATAATCATGATCAATAGACATAAGCTTAATATGATATGTATAATCAATGCTTAAACTAAAACATGTATGGATATAGTAAAACTTGCATAATATATCATACATCGATGGAAGGACACCATAACTGACATATAAGACCAAGCGAGCTATTATTTGGAATCTCGATATTCACTTCACACCGAATAAAGGAGTGGTCTACTTGCAAAGGTAAACCAAGCATGAAACCACAAAGCGTAGAACTTGTCCTAGTTGGATCTACTAGAAAAGCCCATTTAGGTAAATAATGTAAGCCTATGGTGGCACATAGTTAAGAGACCAAGACTTTATATGAGGACCCTTTGGATCGGGCCCCCACCTAAAGCCTCTTTTGGTGCTAAGTCAAATCCCATGGATTACTTGGCATAATCATAAATTTAATCATAAATTGAATAACTTGAAAAAAACATGATAACATAGCATGAGTAGCTCATTCAAATACTTGATCCCTATATGTGGGCATATACCTTATACTAGAGGGTAAAAATATTTCATGGACTTGACCCCTTCTAGTAGGCATTGCATTTCACATGAGGGTAGAGATTGTAATATGCTTGACCCCTTCTAGTGTGCTTTAGCTTGCACATGAGGGTAAAATATTTATCATGTTTTACCCCTTCATGTAGACATTATTCACTAACAAGAGGATAGAATATAGTATAAGGGCTCAACAACTTACTTACAAATAACAGGAACTTTTCATGTGTTTAATACATGCTTAGGAGCCCATAATCATAAAATACTTTGTCTTGCAAAATATGCAATAGTCTTTCATCAACATAAGAACCCTTTTCATGTAAATTTAGTCAAACATGGTGGATATATGTACATATTCTTAAAAATCATGCAATTCAAGAGTATAAGACAAGAGAGTAAAATCAATTCATTTAGAAATTACTCGTTTCAACCCACCAACATTATACTAGAAACCCCAATTTGGGTGTCATGAAATCCAATAAAATTCCACAAGTTCTTTAATAGCTTTTCATAGCACCATAGAGTACATAACATTAATATCATAAAATTCATAGCTATATCAAGCTCCAAGGTACTTAACCATAATAAAATCATTACTTGAAGAATTCAAACTTAAATCATGTGTACAATGTATAATAAAAATTACCCATGAAGAATCTAACCTTGAAGTCATGAAATTTCATAACAAGAGAGAGTTGAACTCTATGGGTGAAAGGACCCATGGATGAAGACCCAGATATCTTAATCATGGAGTTTTCTTGAAGAAAACTTGAGGAGGACTTGGGATTTTACTTGGTTTTGTTAAATTCCAAAGTAAGTTTTTGAAGTCTTGAGATTGTATGGATGGTTTGAGAAGATTGGATAGGATTTTTTTAGAGGCTTTTATTATGTGGGCTAGAAAACAGCTAAAGAATGAGGGATTCCTATGTATATAGGTGTTGGGTTACTACCCAATTGCCCTCAAGTGAAAAACAAAAATCAAGGAACCTATTAAACTAGTCCGTGATGAGTTCATGATGCAGACTTGCAGCAGACTAGTACATTTTCGCACGAAATTTAAATTTTTTCCCTTTCTGTTTCAGCCTCCTGTAGAAAAAAATAATATTTCGCTATGGGTCATATAAAAATCAAAGACCACCTCTTTCATTTAAAAATTTTCCCCCTGAAAAAGAATTTGAAGTCGGATTTGCATAATCACGCATGAAGTTTGAGATATCCAAGGAATACACTATAGGGCATTTTATTCGAGGTGTGTGAGATGGTTACCAAGTTCTAATGTAGGGCACCATTAAGAATCATTCAAACAGAGGAGAATTAATTAATACATGTATGCACACTTTACAAGAATTATGAATTATCTGATTTTACCTTGTTAGTTCTTTATGGTTCCCACAA
The DNA here is from genome assembly GCA_026153255.1 of Solanum medicagineum. Taxonomy (NCBI): domain Eukaryota; kingdom Viridiplantae; phylum Streptophyta; class Magnoliopsida; order Solanales; family Solanaceae; genus Solanum; species Solanum medicagineum. The sequence goes on along the minus strand of JAPFFP010037190.1, from coordinate 9,542 downwards.
CCCTAGTTGTGGATTTATCTATTCATTATTAGTGTAGATGTAGGAATCATTGATTTGAATAACATAATTGTGCACTTACATAGTAGAATTAAGATCAATAAATCCAACCTCTTCATCAATAATCACAAGATTAAATTTAAAGTACAAAATAATGTTTCACAACTTCTCTCAAGTGTTTTACTGTTGTCTCCTGTTCCCTCTCTCTTCTCTATGAAAAATAACCTAAAAAAATCTATTTATAGTGCGTAAAATATGAAACCAAAATCAATTAGGAGAACTGGGTAAGCAAGATCTACAGGCACTTCTACGGTCCATATAATGTTTTACGGTCTTTAGTCGGGGCTTCATCAACTTCATCTTCAATTCTGAGGTTGACTTCTATGACACCCATCTATAAGTCGTATAAAGTTCTACGGCCTGTAAAGGGTTTTGTCTACTAACTTTTCAGCAACTCCCATCTTTCTGATCTCAGGGCACGATACCAAGTCTATGGCTCATAAAGTCTTCTATGTCTCGCCTACATTCTCATAACCTCAACTTCAAAAAATGACCTTTCACTGGAATTGTGTACAAAACCAACCCTACGGCCAGGGGAATTTTCCATGGCCCGTAAAAGGTCTTGTGAAACCTAAACTTCTACAAAATTTGCACACTTAGCCCAAAAATCAAGCCAACTCTGTAATCCTGCAAAACAAACATAAAAACACATCAAATCCACTAATATCGTTTTGAGAAAACAAAAAATTCTAAGTTTTAAGCATCAAAAGTGCAGTATTTTGACAGCACATCAACCATCTCATGGCCTCTCACTAAAGATAGTAGCGCATTTCGAAACGTTGAATGAGACTCTACTAAATAGGGTATGCATGGACATCCAAGGAATATTTTAAAATCTTATGCTCTAATACAATGGTTTTAATGAACCAACCTAGGGGCTTAATGGCAGGCACATGGTAAATAAGATACCCGAAGGCACCTTACCCAAGTCATCTTAAGCATCTCAAGAATCACAGGCATCATAGGCTTAGACATATAAATATTGTGAAAGTAAAATTGGGAAGGCTCTATAGGCCTTTTTAAGACAGTGAAGCAACATTAAAAAGCATGAAATACTAACACATTTTTGTTCCTAAAGCATACCAACTAACATATCGACGAACGAAATTGGTAACGGTCGATTTCCATCAAATAGAAAAAACTCCATTATTCAACAACATAGAAATTAAATTCCTTAAAAGGGCCATAGATATATCTTCTCAAAATAAAATACAAGGTAGAAAAGAAGATGGTGGAGTCCTGAACTAAGGGCTCATAACAAATAAAATTTTCAGTCTTGAATGTTGTGTACTAGCCAAAAGCTGGTGGAGTGTTTGTCCCTACATGGTTAAATAATGTATGAAAATATGTGATAGTACATTATAATACGCTGAGTATGTGAGATGCAATGCATGTATGAAATTGTAATGCCATTATTCATGAATATAACACATAAGTATGTATGAGATGAAAGATACATAAAATAATCTTACACATGTACAAGGAATATAGCCCAATATGAGTAAGAGTCAATGCATGAGAAATCACATGTAATGAAAACATATCATAGAATCATAAACTTGTGCGACAAGACTTTAACCAACATATAAGACCATGTGAGCTAACACATGGAATCTAATATAACCCTCCATGTTGGCAAGCGGAGACCACTTACAGGGTGGAACTCCATCAACTTCACATGTATCTTAATAATATAAATGGTCTTAGTGGATCCACTAACCTAGCCTACAAGGGCTTCTATGGTGGCACATAGTTAGGGACTTTGAGATTTAGCGTTTGTGTTGCCTCAACTAAGGGGATGACATCCAATCTCAATTCCACGAGGTACTAAGTCATCCCACAGAATCTATAAATCATAACTTAGAATCATAATTAGCAACCATAGGAATAGCTCAAACTTAGGAACCACCAAATGAATATTATCCTTTCATCTTAGGGATCTTTCTTAAACATCTTCAAGTCAGTTATTAACATGCTTATATCCTTGATAAATCATAACTTTAAAACTTAACTTTAATGTCATAATCATCATCTTAAATCATGAAAAACTGTACTTGAAAACTAGGTGGGCTAGGCTTTTGAATGGAACAATCATAAATCATGGAAATATACTTCTTTGAAAATATGTAAAATAATGCACATCACATCAACAACAAAACTCCTCATTAGGGACATCCTCAATATCTTAAATACAAGCATTTACTTGGTAAAATATCATAGGATATCATTAATGTCATTTAATATCATAAATTATCATGAAATCACCGTAGAATGCATAATATCTTAAACAAACTTAAAACGAAGAAAAATAGTTAATGAAGTACTCTGTGGGTGAAAGGATACCCATAAATCGAGCTCATATATCTTAAGAAGTTGTGGGGAAAATAAACTTGGAAATTTGAGAAGAACCTTAGAAACCCTAGCTTTGCCTTGCCCTTTCTTAAGAGAGTAATTGCCTTAGAAAAACTTGAGAGTTGAGAGAATGAAGAGAATGGGGCTTCTTAGGGTTTATGTTCTAATTTAAGGCCCATTTGGATCCTAAATAAGTTAGCTTAAGAATAGAAATGACAGAAATGACAAAACTGCCCTTCATTAAAATTACCGAATTTCATCCTACGAAAGCCCATTTATGGGTCATGGAATGACTCACGAACCATAGGTATTATCCATCTTGTTAGCTTTCCAAAATTCCTAAAACCATTCTCATGACCAAAACCACAAAATATCCTTTTGCGGGTCATAGATGGACTTACGAGTCATGGTTGGACTCATAATAGCCTTCCGTACTTGGTCATTTTTTTTCCACTTTCTTACACCCTATCCACGAAGGGATTCTATGAGCCATGTTTTGTTCTATAGGCCATGCTGGTAACACATAAATTATTTCCAACAAACTCCAAATTTCCTTCATTCCAGATAGTCTCACTCATGACACTACCTACAGACCGTTGTCCTTTCTATGGGCCATCAATGGTTCCGTAGGTTACCCCACACTTGGAACTTTTTCCCTTTTCTAAAGTCCATGTTTAAGGGTAGAACCTACGGGTCGTATATCCACCTCCAGGCCATAAGACACCCTCGTGAATTTGACTTTAGGTCATTTTATGCCCAATTTTTCTTTACTCAAGGCTCCTAATCTGGGGGTCGTTACATTGTTACAGGAGGAGATCATTGCCACAATGACTAGTAAGTCACTCCGAGACACCCCCATGATTTACGAGTGGAACGACTGGTGCAACTAAGTCAAAGATGGAAAGGCCTCAGATTATGTTGGAGTATGGTACTCTGATACTTACTTCAGAGGCTGCACCATAGGATTTTGGCATGGATGACCCCACTACCGCTTCTTCAGCAACACCACCACCACCATAGCATGATGGTTGATCAAGGGGATTCTAATTCTCACTCCTTCCATTACACCATTAGTTGATGTTGGTTACTTATATTGACATTTAGTTTTATTTTGGTTGATTTGTGATGTGGATGAGACAATGATGGTTATTTCTAGTTTTTGTTGATATGTATTCAAGATAATCTTTTACTTTTGGTTTGTAAATAATCTTTAATTTTGGTTGTTATAGTTAGTAACTTATTTTTAAAATTGTAGTATTATTTTAAATGGATGTTTGTGAATAATATGTGCCAATGTTATCCTTGGAATTCTCAGAAAACTCATGCATACATGAAAAGCCATTTCAAAAGCATTTTATCATGTCTCTGAGTCCTTAGCAATTCGGGTATCGATCACCAATATCGTTGATTTGAATAGTGCTATGGATAAGTGATATCGCCTAAGCTATACCTCCTTTTTGAAGGTTAAAGCAGTCATTGTCAAGATATATAAACTAATCAAGGTTAGGATCAAACCCATAGGGAATATGGTAGACTCAGAATAATTTTAATAAGTCAATCCAATTAATCTACTTATATCCCGAAAAAGGGGGTTTCATAATTTGCAGAAGGTAATTCTAAACTAGAACAATTGTTTTGAAACTAGTAGGAAAAGTAACTACCGTATTGTGTTCCCCATGATTCCCTAACTTGGTATTGCCAGATAAATGTAATATTTTCTAGTGTGTTGCATGTAAAATGGTAAATTAAGTTTGCCAAATCCTTTGATCCAGGCAAGAGGTAAATTTCATTATGTGATTTGATCAATTCCCGTAATGTGACATTACTAATCATTACCTGTTATCCTAGTACAACTTCCCCTTGATTTAGTTTAGTTTATTAGACGAGAAGAAATCGATCGAATCCTATTAATTAATTTCCTTTCTCATTTATTACTATCTTGATCTAGTAAGTAACAATTAGGAAAGTTCTAACATTGGCCACCATTAAAAATCAATCAAAACAAAGAGAATTAATTAATATATGTATGCACACTTTCCAAGAATTATGAATTATCCAATTTTACCTTGTTAATTCTTCATGGTTCTCATAACCTTAGTTGTGGATTTAACTATACATAATCATTGTATATGCAAGAATTATGATATGGAATAACATAATTGAGCACTTACAAAAGATGACTTTAAGAACAAGAAATCCCAAACTCTTCACAAGAAATCATAAGCTAATGATTTCAATCACAAAGTTGTGTTCCAAGTGTTTCTAAGCACTTCTCTCAAGGTTTCTGGTCATTCTCCTTCCTTCTCTACTAAAAGTACCCTAAAAACCTATTTACAATAAATGAAATACAAGTCCAAAAAAATAGGAAAACTAGATTCGGCAGGTAAAACGAGCAGGGTTATGGGTCATACTATGTTCTACGGCTCGTACCGACGCTTCGTAAACTTCATTCTTCAAAATTAGGTATAACTTCTATGAGACCTTTCTACAGGCTATCATCAGACTTATAGCCTGTATAGGGATTTGTCTAATGACTTTTTGGAAAATTCCAACTTCTGATCTTCGGGGTATGAAACCTCATTCACGACTCACATAAAATTCCAGGGCTCATCTAGCAGTTTGTAGATGTAACTCCAAAATATCAGCCCTTCATTGGATCTCAACCACGAACACACTCTACGGCTCATGGAAATTTCCACGGCCCGTAAGTTACTTCCTATATCAGCAAAAATTATAACAACTGCACACTTATCCCAAAATCTTGCCAAATCCTGTAATCCTGAAAAACAAGCATAAAAACACATCAAATCCATTAATATCTCTTTGAGAACACACAAAATTCTAAGTTGAAAGCATCAAAATTGTTGTATTTTGACAACACATCTATAAGAACATGTACCAACTCACCAATTAGTCTATCTCTTATGAAAACAACCCATGCATGGATTCGAAGCATCTTGAGTTTTCTATGTGAGCTTCAAGCTTGGATATGCAATGATCATAAATTATGAATGTATATTGCCATTGTTTAAATTCAAACCCATGTTGCCATATGGGGTGAGATAATTATTGAAAGGCATTTTTGTGATAGCTAAAACTTGCCGAATTTTTTAAGAGGTGCATCTTGGTTGAATCCAGATTAGGAGTATGACCTTAGTCATTCTTTGGTTTCTTTTGAGTCCACATTTACAAAGCCTCCATTGACATTGATTGTATCCCTAGTAAGCCCTTCTGAGCCTTTCACCTTTCTTTAGTAACCTTGTCGTCCTTGACCTTTGATTGAAAAGATAATCCCTTCTTATTTTTCACCATTACCTCCTTGAGATTAAATTAGTGAAAGTAGTGGTGAAAGGCCAAAGTTGGTGTGGTTGGTAAAAGAGGGGTGCCTCCCATTTGAAAGTTGAGGAAAAAGAAACAACAAAGAAATGGAAGATCCCTTGCTTGATGAAATAAAAAGAGGAAAATGCTTGAAAAATGATGAAAGAAAGAATTTCTTGAAAAATAGGACCTCTAAATTTTTGAAGTATCATTGTATAGGGGAAACCTGGAATGAGACCCTAAGCAAAAAATATGTGATATAGAGAAGGAAAGAATGATGATCAAAGGAATCGTAATAGGAAATGAGTGTTTGCAGAGTTCAAGGAGGGATGAACCATTATTACCTAAATGCTATCCTACCCATCCTTAGCCTACATTACAACCCTAGCAATGTCGTTTGTGATCCTAGTACAGATGAAATCGGGAGAACACCGATGTAGAATATGGGCAAGCCTATGGGTAGAAACTTGCATCCCATTTCTCACTTGTGAACGTGAGTGTTGATTAGATCCTTGAAATTAATGTCCAATTTATGTGTGCATAAGGCTCTTTTTCGTTGTGAGGGCAAATGTTGATGTTTCTGGGTAGTCATTAGCAATCACATTGGCAATTGTGAGCATAAACTTTGTCTTGAGCACTCTTTAGTCATCTCTTGAGGCTTCAAAATCACGTAAGTTGTTCGTACAAACTTTGAATAACAATGACAATGGGGGAGCATATGTGTTGCTCCTTATGGACTTATTTGCAACTATTGAGCTTTGAAATAATTGATAGTTGATTTTCTTGAGGGCAAGCAAAAGTTCAAGTTGGGGTGTTAATGACTCCATATTTTTTACTCAATTAAGCTTAAAAGGGAAGAAAATATTGTGCTCAATGTACTATTGTTCCTCATAGATTCATTAGTCTCTGTGTTTTATGCCAGGATTGAGGATAAAAGTGCATGAAAGGGCAAGATTAATCAAAACAGGACAAAAGAATAAAATGCCTATATAATAGTCAAAAGTGATTTCACTGACTCATTTGGTAGATCACCGAATGGCGACACCGACCGCCTAATATTACAAAGTCCAGAATCCCAAGTTAGTATCAAAAAGGAAATGTTGATAAAAGTTTAGTAGATCGTCGAATAGGATCGGCGATGCATAGTGGCATCATCTAAAGTTTCAAAGAATAAGGCCTTCACCAGCTGATTAAAAAAGTGGTCAAGTATACATTCGGCGTATCGCCAAGGTGTTTGGCGATGGCCGACCTTGACCGCTCTTTAGTGAAATGTGCACAAAATGAGTCAATTTTGCATGAAGTATAAATCAGATTTGGCGAGGAGTAGTTGGTACACTTTGAAGAATACTTGAGAGAACCTTCCTTAGAGAATACATAGAACGTTTTTGGTAAAGTACACTTTCTTGAGGGAGAAGTGTTTGGAAATTAAAGATTGGGCAAGAGAGAGATTTGAGGAATAGAACAAGGGATTTTCATCTAATTCTTGTAATTTCTCTTTACCCATGAACATGGAATCAAACATTGGTATTAATTTCTTATTTTCTGTAATGTCTAGCTAAAACCCCAATATTGTGGGTGTGTAAGTACATGGATACTTAACTTCTATATTGGGTATTATCTATCTTGAGTGTATTGTTATTAATTTCAGTGAGTTCATACGTCTTGGTATGTTTAACTACACATCCTAAGGTTACAAGCTCTTGATTATATTTGGATCTTCGATTGTTTTATTAGTTATGGGTGATTGGAGTGTGCAAAGAGTATGATAGCTTAAAATCTTTCGGGGTTTTGGTTGGATGCCTGATTTTACGTTCAATGGCTAAAGTAATTGAAGGTTTGCTCATAAATTTCTTGATTAGGCATGTCCTGTAGTGATTTTACATATGAAGTTGTAATTAGTTCGCATGATAAACCATTATTGTATGATCCTAGTAGTGGCTACAAGCAATACTAGCTTACTCACATCAAGTTGACACATTCATCCAAATAGTGAGACCTATTCGTTTATCTATAGTCCAACAATGCACACCCATGACATTTCTCTGATTAGTTGTTTAAATCCAATATTAGCATTCTATTATTAGTCAATTTAGTTGCAAACACTATTGTTAACTGTACAATCTCTTAGTTCAATATGATACTTATATGCTTGAACAACCATTCTCTGTAGTTCGATCTGGACTCTTTAATAGGGTAAATTATGCAATAACGATTACAATACATTTTCACGAATATTGAGGTACATTGAGGTGGACTATCATGTAATGATCCTCACAGTCATTTTTGTTATTTTAAAAATAATACTATTTTACCCCTCGTGCTAGTTGCTTGAGTTGAATTTGATTGGTTTTGCAAGTTGGTTTTCTAAAATATTTTTGAAAGTTGAGATTTTGCTTAAGAGTTAAGTTCTAAATACTTAAGTTGCTAAATTTTGAGTTTTGGAGTCATTTAAAATTTGAGTCTCATAATGGAATTTTGTTAGTTCCATTAGTTTTTGTATATGCAAATTAGTCGACGAGAGTTGTTGGAACCAAATTTGGAGTTGATATGTGAATTTGAGGCCCGACGTTGAAAATGGAGATTAATTTGACTAAGATCTGACTTTCGGCTATATTTTGAGTTCAGGTGCTCGGTTTAGATTTATGATGGTTCAATTGATTTTGAGAGGTTAATTTAATTCTACAATTAGCTTCGGTATAATTTTTTTTAAGTAATTAAATAGTATTTTTTGTATTTCTAGCACGTAAGATATCCTAACAACGACGAATCAGATTTCGGGTTAAGAAGACCTTAGATTCAATTTTAAATGTTTTTATTGAGTCTAAAAGATAAAATTTTAGTAGGACTAAGTATTTTATTTGTGTTCATCGGGTTCTGAACGAATCTTGAGAGTTGATTCCATGATTTTCATGTTGGTCTGAATTTTGCTCGTTGGTTTCTGAGTGGATTCCATGATTTTCATGCTAGCTGAATTTTTTTTGCTGGTTTCTAGTGTCAGGCATCGCTTAAGCAAAGGTTTATTCGCCTAAGTAGTGGTTGCAAAAGCAGTTAGCCCTTCGAAAAAGCAAAGCCACTTTATTAAGGGATGTCACTTAAGTGACCCCTATGTCTCTTTTGCAACATCTAAGGCCTGAATTATGGGATTGTTCTCGAAAACTATTTCTCATTTTTATTTTTATCTTGGGGAAATCATGGTAGGTGACTTTCAAGTGGAATTTGTTGAGTAAGTTATTTTGAGCTAAAATTTTCATTAACAATTGATTATGTTTTACTTTTAACATTAAAATGAGAATGTTGAATTGGAAAACTGAGAATTTCATTCATATACGTAAGTTTTATGAACATAGTAATTATGAGTTGATTTTAACTCTTTTTTGAAATAGTTCTCTAATGGATTCCTAATGACATATGAAATATTTTCATACAAAAAATTTCAAATTTCATCCTCATTTTTTTGTATTAAATTTTTGGACCATTTTTTTTCCCTTTTCCCCCCAAATTTTATAATTTAGAATCACTAAATTGAAATTTAATTATGGTCATTATTTGAATAAATTATGCTATTTTGAGTTTGAATTGAACGGGTAAGGTTGAGGTGTTAGATTAATTTCTTGACATTATCGAGGCAAGTGGATTTCTAAATCTTGGTCCTAAGCGGGGGATGATGTAACACCCCACACCTTACAATAGATGTAACACCCCACACCTTACAATATTGATACAATTCAAAGGAAACATGATATGAAAGGGACAAGCGACGCTAAATTTCAAAAGTGCTCGAATCTTATGTTAATGGGCTATACGTGCGTCTAACG
>JAPFFP010037169.1:0-15213 GCA_026153255.1 Solanum medicagineum | reverse complement strand
GCTGGTGCATGGGCGTATGGGCGACCCATGGCTGGCAAAGCGGATAATATATGCACGTGTGGGTCCGGGCTGTTACACAATATCAGGCAATGTAGCTCCCATCTCTACTTCGATAAACAATCTAGCATAGTTCAATCCATTTTTCTGTTCTGTGTTCTAATCAACCATCATAGGCCTACCGATTAGACTGTCAATTTTATTAAGTCCCTTTGGGCTTCGGTACTTGAAATCCAAACCTAGGAATCTAATCCAGATTAGTACTATGTACAACTCTTCTCTAGCCAACTTCATTTCTGGTGTCCATGCTTTGACTATGAATGGTTTATTGTCGAAGTGGTAGATACCACCTTCTATCACCTCAATCTTCCCCACAACTGTTTCAAATCTAACCAATATGACTCGATTTTTCAACATTGCAATATTATTAATTCCATAGTTTCCCCATATCCTTTGGATATATCCAATAGTTACACAAGGAGGGTGGGCTTCAAGCACATAACACACAACAACATTCTGCCAAAAGTCAATTTCAGATTGAATATCTTCTATTTCAATTTCAAGAATTTTTGACTCACACCACTTTGTAGGAGATATATACTCTAGTTTAAATCTTGCATTTGACATCTTGGAGATGTCAAAGTTATCCCATATTGAGTTTTTCTTTTTTGGCTCCTGCTTTTCATCCATTAGATCCGCCCAAGATTTCCTTTCACTAGAATTCTTCTGAGGAGTGCACTCTACTTGTTATTTGACTCCAAAGTTGTTTTGCTTGTTGCTGTTGGTTTTCCCTTTTTTCCATTACTCTCGTCACTGTTACATTGGTTTTGGACTTTGACATTTGTGATTCTACTTCATCTGCCTCTTGTGTGGTTTTTACTTGCCTTTCCTTAGTTAATTCCTCTTCCTGTAGCTGATTTTGTGATGTTTCATAATCTTTCAATACACTCAAAGTAAGGTTTCACTTATCTTTGATTCCCCGGTTGTTTCTTCTCCGCTGCCGAAGCAACAATACTGCGTTGCTTCCTTCGGCCTCCTGCTTATACTACTATTATTATTTTTATTAAAAGTAGCAAGAATCTAAATCAAAAATTGAATTATCATTGTATCCTATGCCAAATTAAAATATTTAGATAATTATGTGTTTAATATATTAGTTATAATTCAATTACTAGATTGCGTAAATGGGGAGTTCATCACTCATACTTATTACATTATATTTTGGCTGAATGGGAAAGATGATTTGTTTTTTCAGATTTTAATGAAAATTCAATAGCATATTTGCTTAAAGTTTTTCTTTTATCTACTTTGGCCCTTTGAAATTCCACGGTTAGTGACATTTCACTAAATATTATTTGCACTTATGTTTTTCTTATCTACATTTGTTTGTTATTTTTGTTCTTAATTGTTTTAAATATTCATCTCCATAACTTATTTTTAGTGACAAAAATCCCAATTCAATATTGGTGCTGCCAAATTATACAAAATGACATGAATAAAGTAAAAACATAGTATCAAGCAATATCAATAGATAATTCAACACTCATAGATCATAATCATGCAATGCAATTATATAGAATGATGCAATGCATGGGTTGTATGGTGGGATCAAGACTTTCACACAACCTCTCATATATACCTGTCAAATCCTGAGTTAGGCAGGACCCATGTGGTCCTTGCAGACCACATACCTCATTATAATCTTAATATCTCATCATCGTTGCCACTTAGACCATGGTCAAGGGTGTTGAAGGTGTCTCATTTTCTGTCAGAAAAATCAAAATTTCAATATCTCATCATCCTTTCCACCTAACTTCTGGTCAAGAGTTTTAAAAGTGTCTCATTTTCTTACAAAAATGTATTTTAATGTTTCTTAACTTTCCCATGCTTTATGATATGATGTATGAGGATGAATACATGTTAAACACAAATATAGAGGTAATAATCATCTTAACATGTACATAAAAGTATCAATGTTCTCAAAACTCAACAGTTTATGTTAAACACCTCATTTACACATAATGGGAATAAATGTCACAATTTACAATTCATCTCAAATATTTCATTTCTCAAAACTATGAGATAGTCCACAGCTCAATCCAAAGCATTTCATTCCTCAAAAGTATGATGTAATCCACAACTTAACCCAGAAGTGTTTTATTCTCAAAAGTTGATATAATCCACAACTCAACCCCTCTCTCAGGTAGCACAAATGAAAAAGTATTACAATTATCCACACAATCAATTTATAAAGCACATACTTATCAAACAACCAAAATAGCAAAAAAGCCCCCACGCGGGCAACACGATATAATCAACAATCCTGAATCAATATAAGATCCCATCATATAGTCTACAATATAAAGATAATCAGTTACCCAATCCAAATCTCAAAGAAGGATGATCAAACCTACCTTCAATGCTGAAAACTACATTCAAACACGCTATCGGAGAATAACCCCTTAATATCAACCCCAAAATGATTCTAAACTATCAAAAACAGAAAGAATTCATCAAAAGAAGATCAATAATACCCATATTACAAGATTTTAAATCTAGAGGCAAAATTGTCCAAAACTTACCTAAATCAACAAGAGCAAAATTGAATTTTTATTTAAAAATTAGATTCTACAAGTCAAAAGGAGTTCATGGTTGAAAGTCTCATTAAAAGTGATTAAGAAATGGATTCAAAATAAAATAAATTACCAATTTTGAAGTTCTTGAGAAAAAACTTAAATACTCACTCCAAAACTCCGATTCAAATTTGAAATATTTCTTGAGTATGAAATTTCATCAAACTCAGAGTTAAAGTCGACCTTGAAATCCTTAATTTTTCAAATTTTATTGGGAAAACTCTAAATTATATGTCGTTAATATGATGAAAATTATTGATGAATCAACATGTTTATACCAAAATCAATTTACTCATAATATAAGGATACTAAATATATCTTTTTCATAAAAAAATAAAGTCAAATGAGTAAGACCCTAATTTTTTTCAAGAAATTTACAAATGGAAAAGAAAACAAGACAAAGAAATCAAGAGATAATGCTACAATGAAGATAAAAAACAATCACATATTAAACTGAGAAGAATGCCGCAAGAATCACTCTATTCTGAGCTCTAAAACTTCTGATATGCTTAAAATATCAAATGAACACAATCTAAAATTTTAAATATCAACATATCTATGTTTTTGCACTAGATTAACAACTAGTTCTTTACTAAAAAAGCCATAACCTCCTTATACAATAGCGAAATAATCCAATTCTTTTTTTTTAAAATATCTTAAATGATGATACGGGCCTATTTCTTCAAGCGAAACTCATTTGCAAAGTCAAATATCATTTGTACTTGGTAAATAATTATTTTATATTTTGTAATAAAAGTCTAATCTCGACTTAGCGAAAATGCACTAAACATTACAAATAAATCTTATAATTCATGCTCAAAATTTCTGAAGTTTTAGAACTATTTTTTATTTTTTAAAACTAATAATGAATCCTTTAGTTGTCACAACTTGTTAAAACAATGCCAAAGTATCCCAAAAGTTTAAAAACTCACCAAAAACTCATTTGCCATTTCCCTCATACAAATCAAATATGCTACTAGCTTGATGTATTGACCATCCAGGTCATTTTCAGACTTCTTGATATTGTTAGTGTTTAGAGCTTTTTTGTAGCGACCCAAAGTCATTTATGACTTGCTGGCACTGACAGTTCAATAGCCTGATTGCTCGTTTGATTTTATGTTCATTTTCGTGTTTTGGAGCCCTTGGAGTCTGAATGATTGACTTCGATTAAAATTGTAGAAAGATGACCTTAAAACACAATTTTGACATATCCATTAGATCTATAATGATCATTTTGAATTTGAGACTTTTCATACTTAAAACCCACAACTGTCGTGCAATAGCCACTTATCCCGCCATGGTGGCACAACCATAGTAGGATCCTTTCCGCCGTGGCGGATATTGGACAGAGACATAAACATCTTAATTGTAAGGACCCAGACATTGTACGACCTTATTGGAGCTTGGAAATTTGATTTCAGAAAGTTTTGGACCAAGGTGACGCTCCACGGAAGCCCTCACGAGCCGCGTGAGGCTATACAGACCATGTGGAGCCTCCTTGGAGTGACGCTTGGCCTTGTGTGGGGTGTTGGAGCTTTAAAGTAGAGTTTTAGACTAAGGCACACCACACATGGACCCACACGGGCTGTGTGAGACTTCACAGACTATGTGAAAGGCCGTGTGGTGGCCTTAGCCTTGAAATTCCACAGTTTTGGAACCAAGTGAAGTAGGACGGCCAAGTATACGGTCTGTATGGGGGGTACAACTTGTATACCTCCTCGTATGACTTTCGAAGTAATTTTTTTTCAAGTATTGGATCACCGTCTTGGAACTTTGTTGTGAAGATTTTCTAATGAGGTGGTACAGAGGAGTACATGGTCTGTATAGCTTGGTACGAATAGTGAGACCAACTGTTGGGTACTTTCGTTGATTTTCTTTAAGTATGAAATCTTCAAGCTCAATCTAAGCTCACTTTCAAGCCTTCAAATCAAGCTTACTTATGTTATTTAGGGACATCATGGGTCTCCTACATCAAGCCAAGTTCAAAGGAATTCCATTGGTTAAACTTTTTACAAGAACCGACGGAAGGATTAACTTTAAATGGTCATATCTCTTTGCTCAAAAGGAACTTGGTGGCCCACTACCTATCAAATTGATGAAATCTCTTTGAATTAGCTTTCCAACATCTGGTTTCACCTCATTCCGAGTTCGGATCAAGACGTTATGCCCATTTTTGTAAATTCCATTTGTGCAGTGTTTTCTGAGAACTGACTAAGTAAGGAATTATGGGAGGGTTTCACAGTCTGTGAAACCTTGTATGGACCGTGAGACCTCCTCATGGGACCCCGAACAAAACATGCTTTATTAATAATTTTTTTTTGTAATTACGACCTCTCCTAAGGGTCTTTTATGACTTCCTATGCTATTTTAAGACCTCTCTAGTGGGAATGAAGCTTGGAAATCAAGGGAAGACTCATTCTTCTTCAAATTTCTTCTTGAATCTTCTTTATTAGTTAAGGTATGTTGGTTTGATTCTTGGTCCCTTTCAACCAAGAAGACCCAAACTCTTTTATACTCAATTTCATGGAATTTTAGCTACTTTAAATATGAGTTTCAATATTATGATTTATTAAATTACATTGATGTATGAGCTATGTTTATTTATTGATTTTAAAGTGAATTAAGAACTAATATGATGAAGTGAAATGAAGTTATGAAAGTGTATGTCCCCTTTAAAGCTTGATTTATGCATGGGTAATCTATATTGTGATTTAAATGTGAATTTTATTTATGTAGTTACTTGAATTTCATAATGTCTTGTGGATTTAAGCTTTAATCTCTATTACCCATGCTAATATCATCCCATCTTATTCATAGCATATGCATTCATGAGCATTGGATTTATAAAATTATCGATGAGTTAATCTCACATATATTTTTATGAAAATGCTTATCAGTGAATTAAGCTCTCATATTGATTATGACAAGAATATAATCACATAAATGTCTATGATATTTGGCTTATTGAGCATATTGAGTGTTTACACCTCATTTGGATAATGTGAATGAACTATTCCTATGTATGGAAAGTATGATATGGATTATGATTAGGGATTTGAGCCTAAGTATGAAATCTATGAATGATGTTATGCTTTTAAGCCCAAGTATGCATGAAGTGATTTGAAATGACTTGCATCTCTTTGAAAATCACATATACGTATATGTATTCTTGTGCGATGATAAATTAGCACCGATAGATTGGGGGCATCAGGGCTATACTCAAGGGTCCTGTCCTTTTCCTTGAACTATGTGCCATCATAGGTATATTTATATGGTAACCCTCACCAAAATGGGAGGCCCGTAAAGTGTTGCTATAACATTGATATGATATGATAAAATTGTGAAAATCTTATTTGAAATAGGTGACCTGTATGGAAGGTCACTTCTCCAAAATGGAAGGCCCATAAGGAGAAGTGTGATTTACCTTTGGCAAGTAGACCACCTCTTTTTCTGTGTGGTGATAACATCGGGATTCCAAGTAATAGCTCGCTTGTCTTATATATCGGTTGAGGTCTCATCCCCTCTTATATAAGCATTTTGTATTTCATGCATCATGAATTTCATGACATATTGTTATACTATAATTCTTTGGATATACACTTCTTTCTATACTATGTGCCCTTGTCATCTAACATTGAATGCAGGTTTGGTAAGTCATATGCATTGCATGCCAGCATACTTAGTACATTCAAATGCACTAACACATACTTTTACCTACATGATCTAACCATGTAGGGACTGGAGACTACCTTCATCCACCGTTTGACGGCTAGATTGAATTTGAGACATTTGTTGTGGTGAGTCCTATCTTCCAAGGAGAAACCACTATTCCTCTACCTATGAAGTCTTGTTTGTATTATTTACTTTGAGGGTTAGTACGGAATATGTCTTGGCCCCCATCCTTTCTTAAGACTAGAGACATTGTTGGACATCTTATACTTTTGTCAGATCTATATGTTTTGTATTGTATTTGGAGCCTATGATTATGGTTATCTATTGACTATGGCTATTATAGATTGATTATGAGAATTTTTATAAGTATGTATGTTTTGGTATGGAAATGTGGAAGATCCTAAGTCTCATACTGCCCCCATAGAGTGAGTCATACTTACCCGCCTCTTAGTTTTTATGTGCTCCGTGTTATGTGAATCCATATTAATCTCTTTCCCTATGATATCTCCACAGCGTGAGTCCTACTTTCCCATACCTTAGAACTATGTGTTTACTATTTGTATACACTTCTGAACCAATGATGTGAATATGAATACTTTGAGGCTTGTTTGGGGACTTTCAGATTTCCATTCGCCATGTCACTCCTAGACCCTAAGTCCAGATCATGACAACGATGTTATCATAACATTAGGTTTATAAATGATCCTCGGAGTCCAACATACCGCGTCAAGTAGAGTCTTATTCATGGATGTGAAGCGCGTCACATCTATGGGTAGGAGGCTACAAGGTGTTTTAGGAAATGTTTTACTTTTTTTATGATTCTTCTCATGCCATAGAACCTGTCTTAAGATTTTCTATCTCCATCCTCCCTATCAAACAGGGAGAGTTACTATGGGCTCGTAATGTATGCCAGGCAAGAAAGATGTTGTAGTTGATCTTATAGATGAGGTCAAAAGGGAATTGGTGAAAGATGTGCATTGTTTGACTTGCTTGCTCCTTTGAATATTCAAAGTTTTCTTGGGTTGGCCGGTTATGATGGAAGGTTTGTTGAAGGTTTCCCATCTAATGCATCTCCTTTGACCAAGTTGACTCAAAAAAAGGCCAAGTTTGTATGTTCGGATAAGTGTGAGAAGAGTTTTTAGACATTGAAAGATCATCTTACATTGAGTCTTGTTTTGATTTTATTGGATGGCTTAGATAGGTTGGTGGTGTGTTGTGATGCTTCTCAAATTGGGTTGGATTGTGTATTTACGCAACATGGTACGGTAATAGCTTATGCGTTAAGACAATTGAAGGTACATGAGCGTAATTACCCAATCATGATCTTGAGTTAGCAACAATGGTGTTTGCCTTGAAGATTTTGGGACACTATTTGTATAGGGTGCATGTTGATGTTTTCACCGACCACAAGAGTTTGCAATATTTGTTCACTCAAAGGGATTTTACCTTGAGACAAAGGAGATGGTTGGAACTCCTTAAGGGCTATGACATGAGTGTAGGATATCATCCCGGCAAGGCAAATATTGTAGCCGATGCTTTTAGTGGGCTATCTATGGGAAGTATGGATCATATGGATGAAGAGAAGGAAGAGTTGTCAAAATATGTTCACCGTTTCGCTAGATTGTGTTAGGTTGGCTGACCTAATGATGGTAGTATTGATGTTCAGAATAGGGCCGAATCTTCTACGGTTGTTGATGTCAAGGCAAAGCAAGACTTAGACCTATCATTGATTGTGCTGAAGAGGTAGGTTACTGGAAATAAGATAGAGGTTTTCTTCCAAGGGGGAGATGGTGGTGCCAAGATCGATTGTGTGTTCTGGACGTTGATGATCTTAAGGAGATGATCATGAGTAAAGCCCATAAGTCTCATTATTCTATTCACCTAGGTTCTACTAAGATGTATCAGGATTTGAGGGAAGTGTATTTGTGGCATGGTATGAAGAAGGGTATAGCCAAGTTTGTATTTGTATGCCCTAATTGTCAACAAGTGAAGGCAGAACACCAAAGGCTGGGTGGTTTGACTCGAGATATTGAATTCCTACATGGAAATGGGAAGATGTGACCATGGGTTTTGTGGTTGGTTTGCCTCGAACCCGAAGGCAGTTTGACTGAATTTGGGTTTTTGTTGATCGGATGACTAAGGCGACTCATTTCCTGCCGGTCAAGACTACCTTTAGTGCTGAAGATTATGTAAGGTTGTACATCTAAGATTTGGTGAGGTTGCATGGTGCACCTAGGTCTATCATATCGGATCGTGACACCCAATTTACTTCTCACTTTTGGAAGTCGTTTCAAAGAGAACTTGGTACTAAGGTGAAGTTGATTAAGGTGAGGTTGAACATGACCCAAAGTCACCAAAAGTCCTATTCGAATGTTAGGAAGAAGGATCTTGAGTTTCATGTTGGCGATTGGATGTATGTGAAAGTCTCACCAATGAAGGGTGTGATGCATTTTGGAAAGAAGGGCAAGTTAAGTCCCTGACATGTAGGTCCTTATGAGATTATTAAAGCTTTGCGAATGTAGTTTATAGGTTGGATTTGCCTCCGGAATTGAGCTCTGGTTACTCGGTTTCCATGTGTGAGGAAGTTGGTTGGTAACACTAGTCCTGTTGAGCCTTTGGAAGGTATGTTAAGGTTTAGGAGAACTTGTCTTATGAGGAAGTTTTGGTTGAGATTTTGGGATAAGGCTGCTCAGCAACAAGGATGTGGCTTCGGTTAAGGTACTTTGGAGAAATCAACTACATGGGGAGTGGAATCAATTATGATGCGATGATACCTCTATTCTTTCCAATCTACTCAAGTCTATGGTATTAGGTTCTTCCCATTGTCAATGGTCCTAATTCTTTCACTCTTGAGTCTCATGACATGACAAACATACATGTGCATGAAAATGATTTTTATGATGTTTTAAATGATTTGAATACATTTTGGTATGAGTTTTAATGACTTGATGATTTTCAAATGATGAATTATGCATTGTACCTTGTGTTCGGATGTTTCATGTTCTAAGTCAAGCCTTTCAAACCTTGCCCTAGCACATTTGAGGATGAATGTTCCCAAGGGGGAGATGATGTAAGGACCCGAATATTGTACGACCTCATTGGAGCTTGGAAATTTGGTTTCGAAAAGTTTTGGACCAAGGTGATGCTCCATGGAAGCCATTACGGTCCATGTGAGGCTATAGACCATGTGGAGCCTCCTTGGAGTACCTCTTAGCATTTTGTAGGGTGTTGGAGCTTTAAAGTGGAGTTTTAGACTAAGGCACACCACACATGGACCCTACACGCGTTGCGTGAGGCTTCACGGACCGTGTGGTGGCCTTAGCCTTGAAATTCCATAGTTTTGGAACCAAGTGAAGTGGGACGGCCAAGTATACGGTTTGTATGGGGTGGTATGGCCCATATACCTCCTTGTATGACTTTCGGAGTGAGAATTTTCTAAGTATTTGATCACTTTCTCAGAACTTTGTTGTGAAGAATTTTCTAAGTGAGGTCGTACGGAGGAGTACATGGTTCGTATAGCTTGGTATGGACCGTGAGACCAACCGTTGGGTACTTTGTCGAATTTTTCTAAGTATGGAATCTTCAAGTTCAAGCTAAACTCACTTTCAAGCCTTCAATTAAAGCTTATTCTTGTTGTTGAGGGCCATCATGGGTCTCCTACATCAAGCCAAGTTTAAAGGAATTTCATTGGCTAAACTTTTCACAAGAACCGGGGCCAACTTTAAATGGTCATATCTCGTATCTCACTTAAAAGGAATTGGGTGGTCCACGACTTATCAAATTGAAGCTCTTGGAATTAGTTTTTCAACGCATCTGGTTTCACCTCATTCCGAGTTTGGATCAAGAAGTTATGCTTATTTTTGTAAAGCCCGTCTATGCAATGTTTCCTGAGAATTGACTAAGTGAGGTATTACGGGAGGGTTTCACGGTCTACCTTGTACGGACCATGAGACTTCCTCACGGGACCTTGGCAAGACATGTTATTTTGCTTCATTAATGATTTTTTTTGTAACTGTGGTTTCTCCTAAATGCCTTTTATGACTTCCTATGTTATCTTATGACCTCCAAATTACTTAAACTCTATTCCTCTCATTCAAATTCATTACTCACATTTAAAGTTCTGTCAACTCTCTCTCAAAGAACTCTAGTGGGAATCAAGCTTGGGAATCAAGGGAAGACTCATTCTTCTTCAAATTTCTTCTTGAATCTTCTTCATTAGCTAAGGTATGTGGGTTTGATTCTTGCTCCTTTTCAACCAAGAAGACCCAAACTCTTTTACACTCAATTTCATGAAATTTTAGCTACTTTAATTATTGGTTTTCAATATTATGATTTGTTAAATTCAATTGATGTATGAGCTATGTTTATTTATTGATTTTAAAGTGAATTAAGCCCTAATATGATATGAAGTGCAATGAAGTAATGAAAGTGTTGTCCCCTTTAAAACTTGATTTGTCCATGGGGAATCTATATTATAATTTAAATGTGAATTTTATTTATGTACTTACTTGAATTTCATAAAAGACTTGTGGATTTAAATTTGAGTCTCTATTTTCCATGTTAATCTCATCTCATTCCTAGTATATGCATTAGAATAGGGATATAGAGTTGTTAGTGGCAGTAAGTATTAGAATATTGATTTAGAAAGAAATTATAGGCATTGGAGTAGGTGTTAGTGGGGTGGGATTATTATGTAGTCCTTGGCCACTGG
The DNA here is from genome assembly GCA_026153255.1 of Solanum medicagineum. Lineage (NCBI taxonomy): Eukaryota > Viridiplantae > Streptophyta > Magnoliopsida > Solanales > Solanaceae > Solanum > Solanum medicagineum. Next base: position 4,200 of record JAPFFP010037169.1, on the reverse strand, counting down.
TTGTCAATGCCTGACTTCTATTGTTGTACTAGATTGGCGTGACCCGTCTTACATAATTTACTTAGAGATAATTTTAAATAAATACAATAAGTTAATTAATTTATAATAAGTATAATCATGTTTTATTTATATGAAAAATAGTCAAAAATCAAAAAAATATACATGATTATGCATTCTAATTTATCAAAAATATACACTAATTATATAATACATAAAAGGAATCTGTCATAGTATAGAAACCAAATAACTCGAAATTCCTTTTGTATCTAAGACAATTTTTTGTCTAAATTGTCCAATGCATATGGAGGTGCCATCCAATAGAAGCAGTCCATAGAGTGTCATCCCTGTGGCACTTTAGTCCTGATATTATTATTTCCATGGTAAGCAACTTGTTGAACTTCATCAAGCGTATTTATTTTTCCTTCAAATTGGAAAGAGTCACCTACAATAGGAGACAGTGTTGTATGCCTATAGATCTTATGTGTTGTTAAAATTATTTAGAACAATTTATGAAGTCAGTAGTAAGAAGTTTTTGTTTTCTCCTGAGAAGTGGAAAATAATAAAACGAGTCTCTTGTTTCAAATACACAAGATAGAGAGAGCTATTGACGTGTTATAATCCAACTTTCACAATACTCATGGTTTTGACTTTCTCACCATAGAGGTTCTGCCTTTGCTACAATGGATCTTCTCAAAACTTTAGGCAATTATGAACAACAATAATGTTTCAAAGAGACAAATTTGATTTGCCTATCTAGTTTTGCTCACTAAAAATCCATCGGTTGACATTTCACTCTTGATTTGCAAATGATCAATCCATCATCGCTATCTCAATTCGTGTCTCATCTCCTCTCACGACTTTGACAACAGTGGGAACATACTCCGCCTCTTCTTTTTTCACATTATTCTTTAGCAACAAAATAAGGGTATCCCTTTTCAAACCTCCATCAATAAACTGTTCTAAGAAAGTTAGAGATATAATAATTTCTTGCTGCTTCATTTCCATTGAAATTATTTAGATAACAAAATATCTTTTGGGTAATAAATAAGTTATTTGCGTCTTCATCATATCATTTTATTGATAGAAAACAAAAACCTGCCTCCCAACTCGAAGAGAGAAATTCATATTATCATACAACACCAACATGGATACACCCGAGTACATGAGCCTTTAAACTTTTCAATTTAAGAGCTCAATCGTATCTGCAAATCTAAAATATATAGTTTGTATCAACTTTAAAATCAACCAAGTTTTTATCTCATCGGACGACTGAAAATGTGGGTAAGACTTTGAAGACTTCACCTCTTGATCAATGTCATTATATTTCTTTAAATGTGCCTTTTTAATTTTGACAATGAACTGTAAAATGCTATAAATTTGAAAATCGTAACTATTATTTAGTTATAGCCACAAAAATTTAAATTTCATGGCTAACTAAAAATTTATCAAATTTCTTAGCCACAAAAATTAAATTGACAAAACTAAATTCTTATTTTTGCCATAACTGCTAACAATCGTGGCAATAATTATCTAACTAGCCATAATTTTACTGCTACAATAAAATTCTGTAGCTAACCATAGGTTCTTGCGACAAATAAAAGTGATTGTAGCAATAGTAATCCTTTAGCTACAACAAATTATTTGAAACAAAATATTGTAGCTAAATAAATACCTTTGCTTCAAGTCATAGAAAATTGTGGCAACAATTAAATGAAATAGCCATAGATTTTTTTGCCACAGCTTATTATTAATATTTGACACAAATTTAAACTTATTATAGCCATAATAATCTTTTAGCCACAAAAAGGTATTTGAAGAAAAATTTGTAGCTAAATAAATAATTTTAGTTTGAGCTATAAAAAATAATGACAATAATTAAATGAAATAACCACATGTATTTTGCTAGAATACAATTTCATGACTAATTATTAATTGTTATCATTTTATCATAATAATAATAATCTTATTGCCACGATAAATTATTTTTTTAAAATTATATCTGAATAAATATTTTTCTTAAGTTATAAAAGTTGTCTCATATTAAAAGGTATAATCATAAATTTTAACTACAACAAAATTTATAGTTAATTTTATCAAGTTTTGTCACGATCTTGATAAAGCAAGTTGGAGCAATAATTAATTACTTTTTATCCATAAAATATAATTTAAAATAAAATATTATGACTAAATAGATATTTTTTTTGATTATCAAAACTTTAATAATTAACTTAATAATCATAATTATTTTCATGGCAATATATTATAAACATGAGAGAAGAAGAATATCACAACACAAAGAGGAAAGAAAACAAGTGTTACAACAAACAGTGAATATCGATAATTTATTTTTTTAAAAAATTACATTAAAATCTATTATTACTTATTTTCAAATTATTTTTTATGACCAGAACATTAATTAATATGGGTATATGATGAAATACTCATGTTAGTCAGTATACGTAAAAAATTTAAAGTGGCCAAGTAAAAGTGAATGAGGGAGTAATACATATAATTTTTTGTTGTTCAAATTCCATAATTAGCAAATTAATTAAATAATTTATCAATTGACAAAAATTGATAACAATAATATAATTTATTATAAATTTGACTGATGTTTGACTAAATAATACCTATAACTATTTGTTGTGATCAAATAATTTAATCATAAATTTATTATTGTGATAAAAAATTTAGCTCATAAATAATTTTTACCATGATATGAAATTTTTTTGTATATGAATTTTTTTGTAACAATACTGATTTTGTATAATTAGAGGTGTTAATCATTCAACTAGATTGATTCAATACTACATGTCTACTTGTGAAATTCAAATAAAATTTCAATAAATTGGTGATTATCTGTAATTAATTTGAATTAACTGACTAGTTCAAGCTTAAATATAACTTCAATTAATCTTGCTAAAGTTTCATCTTGTTCAATGCTTTCAGTATTATTTGCATCACAATAATATCTTTATCGATCTAATGTGATTGGAGGTATTAGTTATTCGAATTAATTCAATTTAATTCGAACATATTGTATCAAAGCAATATATGTTATGTACTAATAGTTTCTCCTTGTTTACTCCAGTTCAATTTTATACATAGATATACATATAAATTTCAAATATAATCTGAATAAATGTTACATTTATACATTATACTACTCATTTGTTTATATTTTCAATATGAGCTTTTTCGTATAGTATTTCCAAATTTCACATAATGAGAATTCACTTAGATATATTGTTGTTATTGTATCATATATCAATCATATTTAACATTGAATTTCAAATAAATTTTTCTTAGCTATAAATAACCAATTAATATGATAAACTTTTTAGCTAATTCAAATTCATTTAATTGTGGTTTTAAGATTCAAATATAATTTAATTAAATAAACAATATTTTTTTGGTTCTAAGGATTAGGAGGACAATTGATTAATTCACAAAAAAACTCCTCTAATTTATAAAAAATTAATGAGTTATATCAATTTTTGAAAAATAACAAGCACTTTATAATACAAAAATCAAAATGAAAGTAAAAAGATTTCCCTCTCATTATTTTATATCTAAATAATATATTTCTTTTCCTATTTTAATAAGTTAAAAATTTTACAAGACTAGCACTTAAAAGGAAGTGCAATAATTTTAAAATTTATTTTTTTTACCTATTTTAATATTTATACCAATTTCATTTTTTGTTGTCATCTTGCTTGCATGTATGTTCATCTTTCTTTCTTTCTTTTTTTTTTTAAAAAATATTTATGTCATTTAATGTGATTTTTCTTTTCTTTTTCACTTTATGTCACTTTTAATCGCTTGTGGAAGAAGTCATTGAAGCTAAGGAATAAGTTGAAGAAATGAAGAAAGAAAGGGATAATAAATTAGCAAAGTTGAATAGAAAATAGAGGGAAAATTTTTCAAATGATGATTGAAGCTCAAGGTTGGCAATCAAATGATTCTCTAGTTGTAAGTAGCTTTTTCCTATATGTATAAATTTCTTCATATATATCATTGATTTCGTAAATATGTATTTTTTTAAAAAAGAATTATATTCAAATTAAATTGAGTATTGTATTGTGTCCTTTTCTTATGCGATTTTTAATTTTATTGCAGCTTATGTGTTAGACCCCGTAATTAACATAATTGGGGCAAAGTGTCAACTTGAAAACTTTTGGGGATATTGTGCAATTTGTC
>JAPFFP010037158.1:0-15213 GCA_026153255.1 Solanum medicagineum | reverse complement strand
AGATTTCGTATACATAAGGATGGAATTTGGGGGTTGAACGTTGGTCTAGGTGTCCAATCGACACCAGTCATGGCCCTGGGGTTGGGTCGTGACACCTAACCTTTCCCATGCATGAAAATACCTGTACTTTACCATGTTTTACCTTCATATCATTCAAGATATTTCTCAATACTCACTCAAACACTTAGACAATATTTCATCTCAAAATTCAAGTGTCCAAATCTCTTCCGGATCATAAGGATTTCACTCAAGCTTCAAGTCTCCATTTCCAATATTCATCTAAAATTCTCCAAAGCTATGGTATGTAAGTTTGAACCATTAGGTCCTTTCTCCCATGGTGCCCAAGCATCCATTTTACCTAAAAATTGCATGATTTAGAGTTGATTTAGTCATGGATCTTACTTATATGAATTTCACTGCACACTATGTTGGGGTTTATGAAATTGTAATTGTTTTAGCATGTTTTGAGCTTTGAATCTAAGATATATTGAGAGATTTGATGAAGGATTTTCATGTATATTGTTTGAGGGTGTTACCAAGTATCTATTGATGGTTTTACACTGAATTTTCTAGCATGATTCTTCTCTTGAATTGCATGGTTTTACACTAGCACTACACAAAAGATAAGTGTTTGATAAAATGTCCTGTTCTGATTTCTTGAGGAATTGAAGATCCAACGCATATTTTATGAGTTGAATGATTATATGGTGATGAAAGAAATATATGTATACGATATTATCTCTATAGTGTTGGAAATTGACCAAGCCTCACTCGAGAGGTTGTAGGCCCGGGTAACCATGTTGAGGGGTTCGTACCTCGATCGCTCGCTCAAGATGTGGTAGGCTTGTGCAACCTTGTCAAGGGATTTGTATCTTAATAACCATATTGATGGGTTTGTACCTTGATAACCATGTTGAGGGGTTTGTACCTCATTTGCCTCTCCAAGGAGGTGGTAGGCCTTGGATATTCACTAATAATGATCTCTCCTTATACGTGTATTATGTTCTATGTAAGCATGATTTACTTCAAGCATCTTCCATGCATGCCATATTGTTATATGCTACTTATTGCCTATGCTTATGCATTTCGACTATGTTGCTTATCTCTTGTTGTATTGCATCCTACATACTTAGTACATTCAAATGTACTAACGCATACTCTATGCCTACATGATGTCACCATGTAGGAACCGGAGTCCCACTTGATCATCCTCCTCCACGTGGCTAGTACGAATTCTCTCAAGCTAGTTGGTGAATCCTCCATTCCCAGGACAATGTGTATGATCTCATATTATGTACTAAGACTATCTTTCTTTTGTGTATGTATTGGCTATAAGGGTGAGCGCGATTGCTTGTCTTGGTCCTCGCTCTTATCTATGTAGTAGAGCTATTGCTGGACATGTTTTGTATTGAGCCTTGACTCTCTTGTTTGATTATATGTTATGAAGGCTTTCCTTTAGTCTCTTTGCCCTTATTTCTAATTCAATTATGTTGTTTAATTGTTTTCGCGACCAATGATGTGTAATGATATGTCAAGAGACTTGTTTAGGGTCCCTTCTGGTTCCCCATTCACCGTAGCACGTTTAGGCCCTAGGCTAGGTTCATGACAATTTTGGAGTTTAAGGGTAGTTGGGATGAACATCATCAACTTATTGAGTTTGCTTATAACAATAGCTACCGTTCAAGCATTGGCATGACTCCTTTTGAAGCTCTATATGGTAGGCGTTATAGATCCTCGATTGGGTGGTTTGATGTGGGGGAAATAACTTTGTTAGGCCCGAATTTTGTTATACAGGCTTTGGAGAAGGTGAGCCTGATAAAGGAGAGGTTGAAGATGGCTCAAAGTAGGCAAAAGTCCTATTGCGATGTGACTAGAAGAGACCTTGAGTTTAATGTTGATGATTGAGTTTACTTGAAAGTCTCACCCATGAAGGGTGTGGTCCGATTTGGCAAGAAAGGAAAATTGAGACCAAGGTTTGTGGAACCTTATAGAATCTTGAGAAGCATTGGTAAGGTTGCTTACGAATTAGAGTTTCCCTTGGATATGGGTATAGTTCATCCAGTCTTCCATATGTCGATGTTAAGGAAATGTATGGGTGACCTAGGTGATATAATGCCCTTAGAGGTTATGGGTGTTGTGGAGGATAATTTAACCTACGAGGAGGTTCTGGTGGAGATATTGGATATACAAGTGAAAAGGTTGAAAAATAAAGATGTAGCATCCGTCATGATCCTTTGGAGGAATCAACAAGTTGAAAGTGCCACATGAGAAGCCGAAGCAGACATGAAGAAGCGATATTCGTACATCTTTTACTCTACTTAAGCCAGAGGTAATAAATTAAGTTCTATCCATGATTTCAAGTCTTATGTTTCATCCCTCATGTCATTTTTGCATACATACATGTTCATGTTGAGAAATTTTGATGATTTTGATGCATATATGTGAAACGTTTTTAGAATGATGCTTAAGTGCATTTATTGCATTTATGGCGGGCTAAAACTTCCATAATTACTTCTCTTTTGCATGTTCCTTGGACATTCTAGAACGAATGTTCCCAAAGGGGAGATATAGAAACACTACTCATGTTCTTCGAAATACCCTGTAATTGTATTTTCCAAACATCCCAAAATCGTGTGTGATTTTGGAAATCTGACTTAATATTCTTGTTAAGAGGGCAAAATTAAGTAGGAAGTGGGTAACCCCCGGATTTTAGAAGACCCATTGTGAAAAATAATTTTCGCAACGGGACAATTTCCAGAGAGCCTATGCGCCTATGCCGCGATGGGCTTAGGGCTCATAATAGTGTAAATTGGGTTGGCGCACCTAGTCCGTGTCGCACCTGGGGTGCGGACTAATGCAGTTTTTCTCCTTTTTTTTAATATTTTATCCAAGGGCATTAAGGTAATAACTCAATGTCCATTTAAACATGAAAACCTCTACACATAGTTAATTTATCAACTTTAGAAATCACAAAACCCTCTCTAAACCTCTCTAGAAACATCATCAAATCCCCCCATTTAAATTCAAGGAATTCAAGTACATGTTTTGGAACTTAAGAACCCATCATAAGCTTCAAGTCTTCCCCAATTATATTCCAAGAAATGCAAGGTTTAAGGCATATAGGTCTTCATCCATGGGTCCTTTCACCCATATAGCCCAACCTTCTCATTTTATGAAAATTATATGAATTCAAATTGTATTACCTATGGGTATCTCTTATTTTGAATTATGAATGTAAATTAAGTTGGGTTTTGTCAAGTATTGAATGATTACGCATGAATATCTATTTAAATCTCATTCCATAAATTGAATTATATCTATTGAAGTAATGCATGATGTGAACTATGAAAACTAAGAACTATTGTGAATTTTGAGATAAATTTCAAGATACCAAAAATGAGGGTTTTACTACAATATTGGTTGGTTGATCTGAATGACTTTAAAATGAATTGATTTAATTTTTCTTGTTATACTCTTGAGTTGCATGATTTTGAATAAATGTCATGAACCCTCCATGTGTTTGATTAAATTACATGACAAGAATTCCTAAGTTGTTGACGAACTATTGTATGATTTACAAGTCAAGTGATTTCATGATAAATATAGGCTTCCAAGAATGTATTAAACTCATAAAAATTATCTATGATTTTACAAGTGACAAGATGATCCCTATTTCAAGATTCTATCCTCTTGTGAGCCATCCATGTCAAGTTGAGGGATCAAGCATGACTACTATGTTACCCTCATGTTCAAGTTAAGCTCACTAGTAGAGGTCAAGCATGTGATTGATCTACTCATTTCATGATTCATGTCTCTTACAAGTTCTGCATGATATGATTAAACTTATGATTATTTCAAATATTCTGTGGGATTAGACTTAGTACCGATTGAGGCTTAAGGTGGGGACTCAACTCAAGAGGTCCTTATAAAAAGTTTGTAGTCTCTAAAATATGTGCCACCATAAGATTATACTATTTCCCTAAATGGGCTATACTATTGGATCCATCTAGATCATGTTTTCCCCCCAAGTAGGGTCATATTTTGTTTACCTTGGCAAGTAGACCACTGTGACACCCCGTAACTCCATGCTCTTATGTACCCATGTTTCAAGTCTCATTTGTTTAGGTGGGGAGTGTATTTGGGTCGTGGGAGACTTCTAGTACTTAGACGAGTTCAAGACTTACCTATGAATTGTGTTTTGGGTGTTGGTTTATGCAAGGGTAAACTTTAAATGAGCATAACTTTTAGTATATAGGGAACTAGGCGACCCACAAAATGTCAAATGAAAGAACTTCGAGTTATCTTTTCAACACATTTGGTTTCACCTCATTTCGAGTTCGAATGAAGGAGTTATGCCCGTTTATGTGAGAACCTCCCGTGCAGTGTTACCACACGGGTACCTAAATGGGCTGTGTGGCATCTCGCGCCTCGTGAGACTACTTCTGACAAGGACGGCCACTTTGTGGCCAAGGCACATTCCATGACTGGCCACACTAGCCGTGTGGTGTGGCACGGGCCGTGAGGCTTATGGAGTGAAAATTCTTCTAAGTATAAAATTATCGTCTCGTAACTTTCACAAAATTTTCTAACTGTGGTTTGAAAGACAAATAAACGGACCATGTGGCTTTGCACAACCCATGAATCAGTCAATGAGTGACACTTTGTCAATTTTTCCCTCCGTTTCACTAATGTTGTTTTCGTAAATTTAGTCTATTCTATTTTTTTGGGACTTCCAATGTTATCTTAACTTTCCCAAAAGATCTAAACCCTATTCAAAAGGATAAAATTCATTCCTCTCAACTTGAATAGAATCGCAAGTCCTCTTAAGAGCCTTCACCAAAATCCTAATAGGAATTTCAGGGAACTCAAGAGCAATTTTAATTCCAAGACCCCCTTCCAAGCTTCAAGTCTTTCTCAACCCAATTTCAAGAAATTCATGGTCTAAAGTATGTGGGTTTGAACTATTGGGTACTTTCACCCATGGTGCCCACCTTCTTTTTCATAAAAAAAATTACATGTTTTCACGTTGTATGATCTATGGGTATCTCTAATTATAAATTATGATTATAAACTATATTGTGATTTATGAAATGTTGATTGACTATACATACTTTGAGCTATGAAACTATGATCTATTGTGAGATTTGATGATGGGTTTCAATATATCTTACATGAGAATTTTACTATGTGCTGGTGGGTCGATTAACATTAAGTTTTCTCACATCATTTCACTCTTAAATTACATGATTTTGAACTAGTATTACACACCCGCCAAGTTTTTTATAATACGTCTCGTTAAGGATTCTTGAGTTATTGGTGATCTATTGCATGGCTTATGAGCCAAGTAACTTTACTATGATTAAGGGAATGTATATATGTGGTGAATTCAAGAAATTATCTATGATGTTGCAAGTAGACATGCACCTTGTTCAGGGGGTGACAAGTCTCAATCACCTTGTTGAGGGGGTGACAGGCCTCAATCACCATGATGAGAGGGTGACATGCCTCAATCACCTTGATAAAGGGGTGACATACCTCAAGCACCTTGTTGACGGGGTGATATGCCTCAATCACCTTGTTGAGGGGGTGAACCTCCTCAATCACCTAACAAGGGGGTGGCATGCCTTAGATTCCAAATATTAGTTTATTTGGTCTATGATGATGGTCTCTTCCTACACTTGTAATCTATATTCTCAAGTTATATGTCTTACAAGCTTTTTTTACTTCAAGCATTGATCATGCATGCCATATCGATATTATACTTATCCATTTCTTATGCCTGTGTATTTTGCCTATGTTGCCTATGTCTTGTTACATTGTATCATACACACTTATTACATTCAAACGTACTAATGCATACTCTATGCCTACATGATGTTACCATGTCGAAATTGGAGAACCTCTTGATCATCCTCCACGTGGCTAGTTTTGGAAACTTGAAGATAAGCTTTGGTGAGTCCTCAAATTCAGGGACACTAGCTATGCTACTCTTACCTCTTGTTATCTATCTGGTTGAACTTTTGATACTATGAGCGTGAGCCCGAAAAGTGTCTTGGCCCCTGCTCCAATCTATTTAGAGGTGTTGTTGGAATAATTGATATACGTATGCTTTAAGCTTTGACTCTTCTATGTTATATGCTATTAAAAACTTCTATTAGTCCCGTTTTCCTTATTTATATCTCTCATTGTTGTTATTTTATTTTCGCGACCAAGGATGTGTGATTGATATGATAAGTTGCTTGTTTAGTGTTCCTTTGGGTTCGCCATTCGTTGTGTCACGTCTAGGCCCTAGGATTGGGTCGTGACAAAGTTAGTATCAAAGCACTATATTGTTAAATGGTCCTCGGAATCCAACACACAGCATTGATTAGAGTCTTATTCATGGTTGTGAAGTGCACCAGAAGTATGAGTAAGAGGCTATGAGGCATTCTAGGAAATATTTCTCTTCTTCATGGTCTATGTCATACTATAGAAGTAAGGTAAGGCACTTCCCCTAACAAATGTTCTTTGCTATTCTAGATCATGCCATTCCAAAGAGGAAGATCATGGAGGGATCGTGCACCCACGGGCCAACCGGGTTACCTCTCTCCTCAAGCTACTCTAGATGGAGGGTCTACCGATGTTGAGTTCCAAAATGCTATCACTATGTTGGCACATGCAATGACTCACCAATTGAATCAAGGGACCCAAGTACCTTATGCTCATACTCCGACCTCTAGGGTGAGGGATTTTATTAGGATGAACCCACCAAAGTTCCCCGGGTCCAAAGAGTATGAGGATCCTCAAGAATTCATTGATGAGGTGTATTAGGTGTTGTCTATTATTAGGGTTATCTCGAAAGAAAATGTGGAGTTGGTGTCCTACCAACTCAAAGGTATGGCTGAAGTTTGGTTTGTGCAATGGAAAAAGGAGAAGGGAAATGGTGATGCTATCGCTTGGGAAGAGATAAAAGCGGTATTTCTCAACTGATTCTTCCCTCTTGAGCTAAGGGAGGCCAAGATGATGGAATTATGAATTTAAAGCAAGGTTCTGTCAGTGTGAGGGAGTATACTCTCAAGTTCATCCAACTCTCCAAGTATGCTCTGCAATTGGTGGCTGAACCGAGGTCTAGGATGAACAAATTTGTGATGGTGTGTCGACTTGGTTAATGAAGAGTGTTGTGCCACCATACTGCTAAGTGATATGGATCTGTCCCGCATCATGACATATGCCAACCAACTTGAAGGGGAGAAGCTTAGGAAGAGGGGAAGTGAGGGGTCCAAGAGGGCTCGATTTGATGGTGGCTTGAAAGGTCAAGAGTCCTCCAATGCTCTAAACAAAAGATTGGCTGTTGATGGGGTGTCTAACCCTCAGTTCCAAAGGTGTGGGAGGAACCACGGTGGTCCATGCTTGAGGAAAACTAATGCTTGTTATGGTTGTGGCGAAGAGGGTGACAAGCTAGTCGATTGTCCATATGCTCGAAAAAGGGGTAAGGGTGGCCATGTTTATCAAAGAGCTCAAGAAGGCCAACAAGGGGGTTCTCCATGACATAATCGATTCTATGCTCTCCAAGGGAGGCAAGGAGGAGATGAGGTACCCGATGTTTTTCTCGGTATGTTAGAGGTTTTAACTTTGATGTGCATGCTTTGATGGGTCCGCGAGCCACTATTTATTTCATTATTCCTTTGCACTAATAAGTTTTATGTGTGTGTCCCGAATGGTTATGTGAGCCTTTTTGGTGTCTACCCCCCCCCCCCCCACTTCCTCCATGGATGAGTCTATTGTTGCTAGAAAAGTCTATAGAGGATCATCCCATATTCTTTTTGCATAAAGTGTTGTTTTGTGATGTTTTTGAACTTTGCATGGTATATCTGATGTTGTCCTTAGGTTAGTTTGGTTACATGCATATCATGCTCTCATTGATTGTAGAACCCCTAGAGTTAAATTCCAATTCCCTAATGAGTTTGTACTTGAGTGGGATGGTTGTAAAGTGGTAAGTAAGGGTAGGTTCATTTCTTGTCTTAGGCCCAAAGTGATCTTTAAGGGTTGCATTTACCATCTTGCAAGGGCTAGGGATGTTGAGTCGAAAATCCTTCCTATTGAGTTGGTTCCGATAGTCATTGAGTTTCTTGTTGACCCTTCTGATATTTTGAATTTATGGTAATGTCTTTTGCTTGACCAATGCCCCAGCTATGTTTGTGAACCTCATGAATAGGGTCTTTGAACCCTACCTTGATATGTGTGTGGTAGTTGGTGGGTGGTATATTAACTTATTTCCTAAATGAGGAAGGACTTGTGAGTCATTGGAGGGTGATGTTGCAAGACTTGAGGGATGAGAGGTTGTTTGTTAACTATGATAAGTGTGGATCTTGGGTAACAAAGGGCAGTTAAAGAAGTACACGGGTTGGCTAGATTGGGAATGAGGTTGGATAAAGTTGATAACGGTAGTGTAGTGGTTTTGATGATTTCAAATCTTCTTTGGATGATGAGGTCAAGTCAAAGCAAGAATTTATCCCCGCCTTGCTAGAGTTGAATGCTTTGGTGAAAGGTGGTGAAGTGAATTTTTTCTCCCAATGGGGGAGATGGTGTGCTTAGGTATCTAGGTAGGCTGTGTGTGCTTGTGTTGATGATTAGGTTAACTTGAAAGCTCCACCCATGAAGGGTGTGATCTGGTTTGGTAAGAAAGGGAAATTGAGCCTAATGTTGTGGGTCCTTATAGAGTGTTGACGGGAATCGATAAAGTTGCTTGTGAATTGGAATTTGCCGATAGGAATGGATATGGTTCATCCGGCATTTCATGTATCTATGTTGAGGAGATGTGTTGGTGACCCAAGTGCTACAGGTCTCTTTGAGGTTGTGGGTGTTGTGGAGGATCAGTTGACTTATGAGGAGGTCCCGGTGGAGATATTGGATGGACATGTGCAAGGATTGAGGAACAAAGATGTGGCATATGCCGAGGATCTTTGGAGGAATTGACAAGATAAAGGGTCACTTGGGAAGTTGGAGCAGTCATGAAAAGCGATATCCGTGCCTCTTTCATTTGATTCAAGCCTAAGATAGTAAACTATGCCCCATTTATATTTCAAGTCCTAAGTTTCAGCCCTTTTGTTATTTCGCATGCATTCATGATTCATGTTAACAAGTTTATGGTGATTTTGATGTTCATATTGAAACTTTTTTGAAAATAATGTTTAAGTGCATTTGTTGCATCCATGTTGGGCTAAAATCTTCATGGTTACTTCTCTTATGCATGTTTCTTTGATATCCGGGGACAAATGTTCCCAAGGGGGAGATATTGTGACACCCCGTAACTCCATGCTCTTATGTACCCACGTTTCAAGTCTCAATCTTTTTAGGTGGGGAGTGTATTAGGGTCGTGGGAGACTTCTAGTACTTAGATGAGTTCAAGACTTCCCTATGAATTGAGCTTTGGTGTTGGTTTATAAAAGGATTAACTTTAAGTGAGAATAACTTTTAGCACTCAAGGAACTTGGCGACCTATGACAATTCAAGTGATCTTTGAGTTATGTTTCCAACGCACTTGGTTTCACCTCATTCTAAGTTCAGATGAAGATGTTTTGGCCATTTTCGTGAGAACCTCTAGTCCAGTGTTGCCACACGGGAACCTAAACGGGTCGTGTGGAATCTCACGCCTCGTGAAACTACTTCTGGGCTAAGGACGGGCACTTTGTAAACAAGGCACATGCCACAACTGGCCACATGAGCTGTGTAGTGTGGCACAGGTTGTGACGCCCTCCGTGAAGCTTCCGGAGCAAAAATTCTTCTAAGTATAAAATTACCGTCTCATAAGTTTCATAAAATTTTCTAAGTATGGTTTGACGAAGCAGTAAACGTACCATGTGTCTTCACACGGCCTGTGAATCAGTCAGTGAGATGACACTTTGTCAATTTTTCCCTTCGGCTCACTAATGGACACTTTGTCAATTTTTCCCTCCGTTTGACGAACCAGTAAATGGACCGGTTGTGTTCACACGACCCGTGAATCAGTCAGTGAGGTGACTTTTTCAATTTTTCCCTCAATTTCAGTAATGGCATTTTCGTAAATTTAATCTATTCTAATGTCTTTTTGGGACTTCCAATGTTATCTTAACCTTCCTAAAAGACCTAAACCCTATTAAAAAGGATCAAATTCATTCCTCTCAACTTGAATACACTCTCAAATTCTATCAAGAGTCTTCACCAAAACCCCAATAGGAAGTCAAGGGAACTCAATAGCAATTTTGGATTCCAACACACCCTTCCATGCTTCCAGTCTTTCTCAACCCAATTTCAAGAAATTCAAGGTGTAAGGTGTGTGGGTTTCAACCATTGGGTACTTCCACCCATGGTGCCTAACCTTCCTTTTTATAAAAAAAAAGCATGTTTTCAAGTTGTATTATCTATGTGTATCTCTTATTATGACTTATGATTATAAACTATATTGGGGTTTTATGAAATTTTGATTGACTATGCATACTTTGAGCTATGAAACTATGATCTATTGTGAGATTTGATGATGGGCTTCACTGTATCTTACATGGGGGTTTTGTTATGTGTTGGTGGGTTGATTTACATTAAATTTTCTCACATCATTTCACTCTTGAATTGCATAATTTTGAACTTAGTATTACATACCCGCCAAATGTTTGATAAAATGTCTTGTTATGAAACTCTTGAGTTATTGTGATCTATTGCGTGGCTTATGAGCCAAGTGACTTTATGATGATTAATGGAATGTATGTATATGTTGAATTCATAAAAGTATCTATGATATTGTAAGTAGACAAGAACCTTATTAAGGGGGTGACATGCATCAATCACCTTGTTGAGGGGGTTACATGTCTCAATCACCTTGAAGACGAGTTAACATGCCTCAATCACCTTGATGAGGGGGTGACATGCCTCAAGCACCTTGTTAAGGTAGTGACATGCCTCAAGCACCTTGTTGAGGGCGTCACATGCCTCAATCACCTTGTTAATGAAGTGACATGCCTCAATCACCTTACAAGGGGGTGACATGCCTTGGATTCCAGGTACTAGTTTGCTTGGTCTATGATGATGGGCTCTTCCTACACATGTAATATGTATTCTCAAGTTATATGTCCTACAATAAAGTTTTACTTCAAGCATCAATCATACATATCATATCGATATTATACATATCCATTGCTCACGCCTATGCATTTTGACTATATTGCCTATGTCTTGTTGCATTGCATCCTACATACTTAGTACATTCAAACATACTAACTCATACTCTATGCCTACATGATGTTACCATGTAGGAACCGTAGAACCTCTTGATCATCCTCCACGTGGCTAGTTTTGGCATCTTGAAGATAAGCTTTGGTGAGTCCTTAAGTTCAGGGACACTAGCTATGCTACTCTTACCTCTGGTTACCTATCTCGATTGAACTTTTGATACTATGAGGGTGAGCCCGAAAGGTGTCTTGGGCCCCGCTCCAATCTACACTAAAGGTGTTGTTGGAACAATTGATGTACTTATGCTTTGAGCTTTGACTCTTCTATGTTTTGTGCTATTAAAGACTTCCCTAGTCCCATTGTCCTTGTTTATGTCTCTCGTTGTTGTCATTTTGTTTCCGCGCACCAAGGAAGTGTGATTGATATGATAAGTGGCTTGTTTGGGGTTCCTTTGGTTTCCCCATTTGCCGTGTCATGGCTAGGCCCTAGGCTTGGGTCATGACAACCACACCTTATCGAGGGGGTGTCATGCCTCGGTTCTAAGTAGTAGCTCACTTAGTCTATGTTTGTTAAGGTCTTCTGCCACATATGTATGTTATATATGCAAGATGAATGTCTTTTATGCATGATTTATTTTATGCATGATTTATTTCAAGTATTGCTCATACATGTCATATTGAGTATATATCCATTGATTATGATTATGCATCTTGCTTATTAAGGCTTATGTGTTTGTTGCATTGCGCCCTACATATTTAGTACATTTCAAGTACTAATGCATACTCTATGCCTACATGATATTACCATGTTGGGACCGGAGCTCCGATCAATCATCCTCCTCCACGTGGCTAGTTCGGTTCTTGAAGAAAGCTTTTCGGTAAGTCTTCAACTTCGAGGAAAATATCTATTTTATTCATGCTATGTTGAGACTTGTTTCTTAAGTTGCATACTTATTGTCATGAGGGTGAGACCGGGAAGTGTCTTTGGCCCTGCTCCATTCTTAGGTTGAGGTGCTGTTGGAAACTATATTTGTATACGCTTATGAGCTTGACTCTTTACGTTGTTATGATTATGAAAGACTTCCCTTAGTCCCACTTCCCTTTTTATAATTGACTCTTGTTATTGTCTTATTTCGTTTCTGCAACCATGGATGTGTAGATGATATGTTAAGAGGCTTGTTTGGAATGTCTTCAGACTTCCTATTCGCCGTGTCACGTCTAGGCCCTAGGCTTGGGTCATGACCTACATGCTGTTGATGATCATAACCAAATATCTCCCATCATATGACATACCAGTGGCCACCAGAAAATCCACCAAATCTGCCAAACCTCCTATTTGACATGTTGATTATGTGCTGACTAAGAAGAAACTAGTTGAACTTTGTCTCTATTCCATTGCAGATGTTGTTGATTACAATACCATCACTCCAACCTACAAGAGCTTTGTCACTAAGTTTTCTCAAGAAAAGGAACCTACTTCTTATCAAGAAGCCATAACGGATCTCAGATGGATTGAAGCCCTGAAGAATGAGATCCAAGCATTTGAGGACAATCATACCTGAGAGATCACTCAGTTGCCTAAAGATAAGAAAGCTATTGGTTGTAAAATGGTCTACAAGATAAAGTTCAAGGCTAATGGGGAAGTTGACCGATTAAAAGCCAGATTAGTTGCAAAGGGGTATAATCAGAAGGAAGGGCTGGATTATCAGGAAATTGTTTCTCCTGTTGTGAAGATGGGAACTGTCAGAGTAGTAATATCTTTGGTCGCAGCACACAAATGGCATATTCACCAGATGGATATCTTCAATGCATTTTTCCGGGGAGATGTACATGAAGAAGTGTACATGGACTTGCCTCATGGTTTTGTCCATCAAAGTGAGCAGGGGAACTTGTGCTAATTCACCAAATCACTTTATGGACTTAAACAAGCCAGCAGGCAATGGAAGATCAAGTTTACTACAACATTAACTAGTTCTGGCTTTCAGCAAAGTCACCATGACTACTCACTATTCACAACGCACCAAGGAAAGAGATTAGTGGTGGTTATGTTGATGACTTACTAATCACTGGAAATGATCATAAGATGTTCTTGGATACAAAGAAAAGCCTTAAGGAAAACATCAAGATCAAAGACTTGGGGGATGTGAGATACTTCTTAGGAATTGAATTTGCCATAAATGACACTGGAGTTATTATGCATCAAAGGAAGTACTATCTTGAACTGATTGCAAATATGGGGTTAGCTGGCTCAAAACCTGTTGGAGCCCCTAATAAGTTGAATCAGAAGCTCACAGTAGTAGAGTTTGATCTATATTTTCCACCAGCTAATGGAGATGACAAGGTGCTGGACAATCCTAGTGTGTATCAAAACCTTGTAGGGAGACTACTCTATCTAACAATAAAAAGGCCAGACATAGCATTTGAAGTACAACTATTGAGTCAGTTTATGCATTGTCCTAATGAAACGACCCCGAAAAGTGCCCGAAAACGTGCCTCGAAAATGCTCAAAATCCATATATGTCAAAATCCGTGCGTGATATTGAATATGACTTCATATTCTTTATCAAGGGAAAAAAATTAGTGGGAGATGGGTATAACCCTGAATTTAGAGCAACCGTAGCAAAATTTTAGTTTTCAAAAGTTTCAATTTTCAGAAGCAGTGCATGTTGGGTCTGCGACGCGGAGCCCTCATAAAGCAGTGTATTTGGTTGCGAATTTTTCTTATTTTGGTCTAAGGCCTTGGGGTCTGGGGCCTAAGCCATTCTATGTATAAAAACACCTATACTTAGCCATTCCCCAAAACCCTCTCTAACACTTAGACAAATATTTCACGCAAATTCAAGTGACTCAAACTCATTCTGAATCTTAAGAAATTCATTCAAGCTTCAAGTTCTCATTCAAATCATCTTCAAGGAAATCCCCAAATTTGAGGTATGTGGGTTTCAACCATTGGGTCCTTTCACCCGTTGTGCCGAACCTTCCTTTTGTAAATTACATATTTTCTAGTTGAGTTAACTATAGGTATATCTTAAAATGAAAGTTGATTATAAACTATATTGGGGTCTCATCAATTGTTGACTGTTTAAGCATGTTTTGAGCTATGAATCTATAATCTACCATAAGATTCAAAGAGGGGTTTTAATGTATATTGCATGAGGGTATTACCAAGTATTGGTGGGTGGATTTACACTAAGTTTTCTCACATGATTTCACCCTTAAATTGCATGATTTTGAACTCACATTATACACTCGCGAAGTATTTGATAAAATGTCCGATTAAGGGTTTTTGAGTTGTTGAAGGTTTATTACATGGCTTATGAGTTAAGTTACTTTATGATGATGAATGGAATGTATGTATGTGTCGATTTCATGAAAAGTATCTATAGTGTTACAAGTTGACCACACCTTGTTGAGGGGGTACTATGCCTCAATCATCTTGTCGAGGGGTGCTAGGCCCGTACTACCATGTTGGGGGGTATATACCTTGACCACATTGTCTGGGGTGCTAGGCCCTTAATACTATATTGAGGGAGATACCTTGACCACCTTTTTAGGGGGGGCTAGGCCCGTAATACCAATTGAGGGGTAGATACCTCAATCACCTTCCAAGGGGGTAATATGCCATGGATTCCAGGTATTAGTTGTTTGGTCTATGATGATGGTCTCTTCCTACTCATATATAATGTTCTAACTAAGCATGTTTTTTTTCAAGCATTGATCATGCATCACATGTTGCTAATATACTATATCTTGTCTTTGTATATTCATTTTGACTATGTTGCGTCTCTCTTTGTATATGGATTTTGACTATGTTGCCTATCTCTTGTTATATTGCATCCTACATACTTAGTATATTCAAACATACTAAAGCATACTCTATGCCTATATGATGTTACCATGTTTGAACCGGAGCTCCACTTGATCACCTTCCTCCTTCACGTGGCTAGTATTAACTCTTGAAGCAAGTTTGGTGAGTCCTCAACTCCACGGAAAATATCTATTGATATTATCTTATGTATAGATGCTTTTCTTG
>JAPFFP010037147.1:0-15214 GCA_026153255.1 Solanum medicagineum | reverse complement strand
CTTATTATCCGTAATTGAACTTTCATTTTTATTATAATTTTGCATTTTTAATGTTATAGTTTGGTTGTAGGCTGACTTGTCTTGGTGGGACAAGATGAGTGCCATCGCACCTAAATTTCGGGTCGTGACAGGTTTACCTTATTATTTTAAAGTCCTTGGACTAAGAGAATGTGTATGTCTATATATAATCAAGATATAATGTAGAAGTGTCAAGTCTTGCCTATGGGTGAAGTTCTTGATCTAAGTCTTGCCTCTAAGGCAAGAGTTATAGAGCATCTCATAAATCAATATATAATCTGATAGTGTCAAGTCTTGTCCATCGGTTTAAGTTGTTGTTTGGACATCCTTGGACGAACAAATCTTACCACAAGGACAATAGTTATAAAGTACCTTATATTAAAAAAAAACATAATGTTATATTGCCAAGTCTTTTCCATGGAGCTTAACTTATTATTTTTAAGTCTTTAAGCTAAGAGGTAATAAGAATTATATATATGATAAAACAAGACACAATGTAGTAGTGCGAAGTCTTGTCACATGGGGTGAAACTTTCGAAGTTCTTGGTCTATGTCTTTCCTCTAAGGAAAGACACATAGAGTATCTCATAATTCAAGACATAATGTAGTAGGGTTAAGTTTTGCTTGTGGGACTTAACTAGTTGTTTGGAAGTCCTAGGATTAACAAGTCTTACCTTTAGGGCAATAGTTATAGAGTATCTCATAGATCAAAACACTATATGATATCACCAAGTCTTGCCTAAGGGGCTTAACGTGTTGTTTTGAAGTCTTTGGGATTAGAGGCAAGAGTTATAGAATATATGATAAATCAAGACTTAATTCAGTAGTGTCAAATCTCGGCCACGGGGCATAACTTGTAAAATTCTTGGTCCATGTTTTGCCTCTAAAGCAAATATTATAGAACATCTTATAAATCAATACATAATGTGGTAGTGTCAAATCTTGCCCATGGGTCTTGGCTATTGTTTGGAATTTCTTAGACTATTAAATCTTAACTCTATGGTAATAGTTATAGAATATCTCATAAATCAAAACACAATGTGACATTGTCATGTTTTGCGCATGTGGCTTAATTTGCTGTTTTGAAGTCCTTGGACTAAGAGACAACTATATATATATATATATATATATATATATATGACAATGTAGTTCTCAAGTCTTGCACATGGGCTTAAGTTGTGAAGTTCTTGGTCTAAGTCCTGCCTTTAAGGCAAGAATTATAAAACATCTAATAAATCAAAACATAATGTGATAGTATCAATCCTACATCTAATAAATCAAGACATAATGTGATAGTATCAACCCTTTTCCATGGGACTTAACTTGTTGTAAGAAGTCCTTAGGCTAAAATGCAAGAGTTATAGACCATATAGTAGTGTCAAGTCTTGCCCGTAGGGCAGAATTTGTAAAGTTTCTTGGTCTAAATCTTGTCTCTAAGAGAAGAGTTATTGAATATCTCATAAATCAAAATACAAAAAAAAAAAAAACATTGTGTCTACTCTTGCCCATGAGACTTAACTTGATATTTAAAAGTTTTGTGCTAAGTATTGCCTTTAAAGTAAGAAGTATAGAGTATCTTGTGAAAACTCAAACCACATATATAGTTAAAATAGATATTGAGATGGATATATGGACATACTAGGAGCATAAGTATAACACCCGGCGAAATTATAAAAATGACCCTAGAGTGAAATCATGCGCATAACGCGTCTTTCGAAGCTCGGTAGAAAAATTCGAGACCGAATTTGCGATCAACACAAAAAATTTGGGTGCGAGAGTGGCCTTGATTCGAAAGCCGAGATAATAAGGGTGCATATTGGGGATGCGATGCTGACCTGTCACGGACCCACATCTATATTTTGTTTAATTTTTCAACTGTATTGAATTTTCAAAATTACAGGTGCACGATAGGTTCGCGTCGCAGACCTATTACCCCGAGTTGTTCCATCGAAGTTCAAAATTGTAAAACCTTTGAGGGGCATTCTAGACTTTTTCCAACCCCTCCTAAACTCAAAACAAGATCAATTTAGGTCGTTTTAATGAGTAAATAAGGTCTAAAACCCCATTCTAAGTCCTTAACAACACTTGAAAGTTAGGGCTTGAGAGAAGAAAGAAGAACGTAAGATTGGAGGAATTCGAGGATAGTTATTGACGGGTGATTTGAAGAGCTTCATTCCAAGTATATAAGGCTAAACTAAAAGTATGAGATTGTTCTCTCATGTGCCCCATAGATGGTCTTAGAAGAAGTTGAAGGTTCTTGAGACTACATGCATGAATCTTGATTATTTTCTTGAAAAGTTATAATTCTTACAGGTATTGCCATATGTTGATGATCATCATAAGCTTGCTTTTTTGAATTGAATATTTCATGAGATATGCATAAACTCTATGTGTTAACTTTTAAAAACATGCATGAAAAAAGATAGGGATTGAGTCTAGAGCCTGGATTGAGAGAGTCGATTGTGATTGTATTGTAGATGTGAGAATGATGATAAGTTGATATAACTTGATAGCCCCTTGAGTCTCTATAAATGAACTCTAACGATTTGTCTATTCGATTTTTCCCTAATGATCGTTCTAAGACTAGAGCTATTGATTAAGATGTTGATTGATGAGACGATTAGAGTCTCTACGAGAATAAATGAAAGATTGTGCCTTCATTAGGCTTATTGAGATGATTGGATTGAGATAGTTTGATTGGATGGATTATTTTATGAGTATTGAGTCATGGGAGGAGTAAAGAGCACCAAAAGAGTAAGAGTTAAACCAACTCGCACTTGTCAAATGACGTACTCGAGCGTAGGTGAGGATTCGGACTACCACATCATATTGTGAGAGGTCCCCTCTGATTAGAAGTCCCTGAATCAATAGAAGACTTATCGATCTGTTGTTTCTATTCAGATTTGTCCTTATGGTTTCAATTCATTCTCTA
Source organism: Solanum medicagineum (assembly GCA_026153255.1). Taxonomy (NCBI): domain Eukaryota; kingdom Viridiplantae; phylum Streptophyta; class Magnoliopsida; order Solanales; family Solanaceae; genus Solanum; species Solanum medicagineum. The sequence goes on along the minus strand of JAPFFP010037147.1, from coordinate 12,265 downwards.
CCTGGCAAGTACAGAATGATTGTGGCAATATTAGTGTGATTGTTGTACAATCACTGGCTCATAAGTAATTATTGTCGGATAAGAGAAACTCCTGGAAAGTTCCCACCTTGAGTACTCTGATTCTAGATGAGACGAGATGAGTTGAGATGAGTAGAGTCCTTCTGAGACGAGTCTGATTTGATTGATGAGTTAATTGGTTGATGGGTCACATGTCTACTCTTTATTCTTGCTTTAGATAGACATTTGACATACTAATGGGTTTCTGCATTGAGTTGATTGTTATTTCCATATTGTTCTACATGTTTCGGCTTCACTAAACTATTTTACATACCGTACATTCCACGTACTGATGCCACTCTGGCGCTGCATCATTTCATGATGTAGATACATGGGATAGAGATCATCAGCAGGCGCATCATTGAGCATCTTTGGACGTTCAGCGGATTTGTAAGCTCCTTTACTTCGGAGGATTCATTACTTATTTTCATCATGCTTTAGAGTTAAAATCACTTAGCTTTTATGTTTGATTGAGGTAGCTAGGAGTCTGTTGTTGGCACCACCTAATAATGGTAGAGGCTTCATAGACTAGAGTTAGATGTTGATTATTAAGATTGTGAGCTAGTTCTTTCTACTAGCCTTTCATTTATACTATTATTTTGAGACTACATAATAGATGTTCCCATTTTCATTCTGTTAACTTCCATTGATTAGTAAAATGATTGATTGAATGGATGTGATGAGGCCAAGTGTTTCGATTGGGGACTAGAAATAGTCTCTAGGTACTAGCCACATCTTGAGTGCCCTCCCATGGCGTGAAAAACTTGGTATCAGGGCATGAGTTCAAGTGTTCTAGGGATTCTATAAAGCCGTGTCTAGTAGGGTCCTATTTATAGGTATGTTGTCAACCACAGAGGCTATTGTACATTAGGAATTATTTGCCTTTCATTCATGTTCTCAATCGTTCTATAGAGTTATACACTGTGAAAGTTCTATTCTAATTCATGCTTTGCGTTTGCAGAATTGTTACCATGCCTCCCAGAAGATCCGTCAGAGGTAGAGGACATCCCGCTAGATGGAATGTCAATCCACCTGAGCCTCAAGGGCATGAGGTGCCCGTGGAACAAGTTATCCCTATTGTGCCCGCAAGATGAGCTCTCTAATGCTGAGCTTCACCAAGCTATCCAAACTCTAGCCCAGGCCGTCACAGCGCCTTCTGCAAGACAAAAAGAGGCCTAATAGGATGCCCATGACACTTCTAGAGTCCGAGAATTCTCAAGGATGAATCCGCCTGAGTTCGCAGGGTCTGCATCCACTAAATATCTTGAAAACTATGTGGAGGAGCTTCAAAAAGTGTTCCAAGTGAAGCATGTGGTTGATGCTGACAAAGTGGAACTGGCTACTTATCAACTAAAGGGGGTGGCTAGACTCTGGCATGACAAGTGGAAGAAGGGTAGAGGGGAAAATGCCCCCGTTATGACTAAGGCTTTGTTCGAGGAAGCTTTCTTGGGTCGTTTCTTCCCAAGGGAAAGAAGGGTAGCAAAGGTAAGGGAATTCTTGAACTTGAAACAGGGCTCTATGACTGTACAGGAGTATGGGCTGAAGTTCACACAATTATCCCACTATGCTCCGGATATGGTTACTGATATGAGGGGGAGGATAGGGATGTACATTGATGTGTTGAATAGAGGGCCAAAGAGAGATGGAAGGGGAGCCATGCTCGTGAGTGACATGGGTATAGGGAGATTGATGACTTTTGTGCAACAGGCTGATGAGGATAGGTAGTAGGGTAAGGAGGAATTCAGAAGTAAGAAAGCAAAAACATCCAGCCACGAGGCTGGAAGGAAAGGGAATGGGAATCTATTTCCAGCACCATCATCTACCAGTGCACCTGCACCTAGAGTCAGAAATGATCAAAGGTCCCAGAATGTTGGAGCCCATGGGTCTCAATCCAAAGCAAGTATGGCTCAAGGTTCATTGGGTAAGCCAGTAGGTGGCAAGTGTGGTAAATTGCACTTGGGGAGATACCGTGAGGGGAGTGATGTATGCTATAAGTGTGGCCAGGTGGGTCACTGTCAGAGAGATTGTCCAAAGTAGGCTAACCAAGCTTAATCTTTTGCACCAGCTCCACCCACTAAGGGAAATTAGAGAGGCACTATAACGGGCGCAAGCGGAGCTACAAACCATTTGTACGCCATGGGTAGTCGACATGATCAGCGGACCTTTGATTTCCTTGGACCACGTAAGAATTCGTCGTCCGATTGAATATGATTCGAGTCTTTTCTATTGATTGTTATGTGTTGATGGATCCTGGTGCCACACTATCTTTTGTAACTCCTCATGTGGCCAGTATATTTGATAGAAACCCCAAGAATCTTCTCGAACCTTTTGATGTTTCTACTCCCGTGGGTGAGTATGTTCGAGCTGAGAGAGTCTATAGATCTTGCGTAGTATCCATCCATCATAGGGATACTATCATTGAATAGATTTTGAGTTAGATATGACTTATTTTGATTTGATCCTTGGCATTGATTGGTTCCATGCCTGTTATGCCTCTGTTGATTGTAGAGCCCGAACCATTAAGTTCCAATTTTCAAATGAACCGGTTCTAGAATGGAAGGGTGATTCTATAGCACTTAAAGGAAAGTTTATCTCATATCATAGAGCCAGGAAGATGATTGCTAAGGGGTGTATCTACCATCTTGTGAGAGTCAAATATGATGATGTTGAGTCCCCAACTCTTGAGTCAGTTCTGGTCATGAATGAGTTTTTAGAAGTGTTTCTTGAGGATCTGCTCGGAGTCCCTCCTGATAGGGAGATTGACTTTGGGATTGATATTCTTCCCGATACCCAGCCTATCTTGATTCCACCTTATAGGATGGCCCCCCTGAATTGAAAGAATTAAAAGAACAGTTAAAAGATTTGTTAGAGAAGGGCTTCATAAGGCCGAGTTTTGCTCCTTGGGGTGCCCTGTCCTATTCGTATGAAAGAAAGATGAGTCTCTTAGAATGTGCATTGACTATAGGCAACTGAACAAAGTCACCATAAAGAACAAGTATCCTCTCCGAAGGATAGATGACTTGTTTGACCAACTTCAGGGTGCCTCTTGTTTCTCAAAGATAGACCTCTGATCTGGGTACCATCAGTTGAAAGTGAGGGAATGTGACATTCCAAAGATAGCCTTTAGGATTAGATATGGCCATTTTAAGTTCTTGGTCGTGTCCTTTGGGTTGACGAATGCACCTGCAGCCTTCATGGATTTGGTAAATAGAGTGTTCAGATAGTATCTGGATATGCTTGTAATTGTGTTCATTGACAATATCTTGGTGTATTCAAGAGATGAAGAGGAACATGCAAATCAGCTCAGAATTGTCCTTCAAACCCTTAAGGACCATGAGTTGTATGCAAAGTTTTCAAAATGTGAATTCTCGCTTAAATTTGTGGCTTTCTTAAGCTATATTATCTCTAGTGATGGTATTCGAGTGGATGTTCAAAAGATTGAAGCAGTCCAGAGCTGGCCCAGACCACCCTCTCCAACTAAAATAAGAAGTTTCTCGGGGTTGGCAGGCTACTGCTGCCAATTTGTTGAGGGATTTTCTTCCTTATCCGCACCTTTGACAATGTTGACTCAGAAAAAAGGCCAAGTTTCAGTGGTCCGACAAGTGTGAGAAAGGTTTTTAAGAATTAAAGACTAGACTGACTACTGCACCAGTCCTAACCTTGACCGATGGGACAAAAGATTTTGTAATTTATTGTGATGCTTCGAGAGTTGGATTGGGATGTGTGTTGATGCAAAGGGGGAAGGTGATCGCCTATTCTTCCATGCAACTTAAGATTTATAAGTGGAATTATCTAACGCATGATCTTGAGTTGGCAGCGGTGGTGTTTGCACTTAAAATCTGGCGCCACTACTTATATGGAGTGCATGTAGATGTGTTCACTGACCTCAAGAGCTTGCAGTATGTCTTCAGCCAGAAAGAGCTCAGCCTGCGACAGGGAAGATGGTAGAGTTTCTCAAGGATTATGACATGAGCATTCTCTACCATCAAGGTAAAGCTAACATTGTTATTAACGCTCTTAGCAGGTTGTCAATGGGTAGCACAACCCATGTGGAGGAAGGAAAGAAGGAGCTAGATAAAGAAGTGCATCGGTTAGCTCGATTAAGAGTCAAACGTGAGGAAAATGATGAGGGAGGAGTTAATCTCCAGAATGGGTCTGCTTCATCTTTGGTTGCAGAGGTGAAAGAAAAGCAAGACCGAGATCCTATCCTACTCCAATTAAAGGAGGCTATCTACAAACAGAAAGTGATGGTTTTCTCCCTAGGGGGAGATGCAGTGTTGAGGCACCAAAGTAGATTGTGCGCCTCAAATGTTGATGGCATACGAAATAGAATCCTAGTTGAAGCTCATAGCACCAAATATTCCATTTATCCAGGCTCTACCAAAATGTACCATGATTTGAGAGAAGTCTATTGGTGGAGTGGAATGAAGCTAGATATTGTTGAATTTGTTTCTAAGTGCCCAAACTGTCAGCAAGTGAAAGTTGAGCACCAAAGGTCATGTGGATTAGCTCAGAACTTTGAGATTCCACAATGGAAGTGTGAGATGATCAATATGGACTTCATTATCGATCTGCCGAAGTCTCAAAAGCAACATGATTCGATATGGGTGATTATGGATAGGATGACTAAATCGGTTCACTTCTTAGAAGTTAAGACCACTAACACTACAGAGGAGTATGCCAAGATGTACATCCAAGAAATTGTAAGGTTGCATGGAGTCCCCTAGTCCATCATCTTGGACAGAGGAGCTCAATTCACCTCCCAATTTTTTGGAGATCGTTTCAGAAAGGATTGGGTACGAAGGTAAATTTGAGTGCAGCCTTCCATCCACAGATAGATGCCAGGCAAAGCGTACAATTCAGACGTTAGAAGATATATTAAGAGCCTGCATCCTTGATTTCAAGGGAAATTGGGATGAGCACCTACTGTTGATTGAGTTTGCATATAACAATAGTTATCATGCAAGCATTCAGATGGCTCCCTATGAAGTCTTATATGAGAGGAGATGTAGATCACCAATTGGGTGCTTCTAGGTTGGAGAGGTGGAGTTGATTGGGCCTGACCATGTCCATCAAGCAATGGAGAAGGTTAAGATCATTAGAGAAAGATTAAAGACTGCGTAAAGTCACCAGAAATCCTACATCGATGTGGGGAGGAGAGATCTGGAGTTCGAGGTGAATGATTGGGTATATTTGAAAGTGTCACCTATGAAAGGTGTCATGAGATTTAGGAAGAAAGGTAAATTGTGTCCATGCTATATTGGACCCTATTGGATTATGAAGAGGATTGGGAAGGTTGCGTACGAATTAGAGCTATCTTTCAAGTTAGATGGTACTCATCCGGTGTTCCACATGTCGATGTTGAAGAAATGCTTGGGAGATCCTAACTTGGTAATCCCTGTGAAGAGCATCAGAGTGAAGGATAGTTTGACCTATGAAGAAATTTCGATTCAAATCCTTGATCGTTAGATTCGTATATTGAGAACCAAAGAGATAGCCTTAGTCAAAGTCCTACGGAGGAATCAATTCTTTGAGGAGGCCACACGGGAAGCTGAGGAAGAGATAAAAGCAAAATATCCGCACCTATTCGTGCCAACATGAGAATTTTGACAGTAAATTTCCTTACCCTTGACTGAATTGATTGTCTTTTCTTGTTGGTTGTTTATTCTTGAGTCTAACTAGAGATTGTTGATAGTGATAAGGAGTCAAAAGATTGATAGATAGATAGATAGATAGATAGATAGATGCAAGCATTGAGATGAGTTTTGAGTCTATTCGTGCCTTGATATCCACCCTTACTCATCATTCAAGGATGAATGATCCCAAGGGAGAGATGATGTAACGCCCGACAAAATTATCAAAATGCCCCTAAAATAGAAACATGCGCATAACACATCTTTAAGCTTGGATGCAAAATTCAAGATTGTATTTGCGATCAGCACAAAAACTTGGGCGGGGAGTGGCCTCGACTCGATTTTAAAGCAACCGGATTGAAAAATAATTTTTAATCCAAAATCGAGACAGTGAGTGTGCTTGTTGGCATCGTGACACGAACCTATTGCGGATCCACACTTATATTTTTTTCAATTTTTCGATGGGATTGAATTTTCAAAATTACACAGGTGCACGACAGGTCCACATCGCGGACCTATTACCCCGACTTGTTCCACGAAGTTCAAAATTTTAAATCCTTTGAGGGGCATTCTAAACATTTCCCAACCCCTCCTAAACTCATAACACGATCAATTTAGGTAGTTTTGATGAGTAAATAGGGTCTAAACCCATTCTAAGTCCTTCTTCACAAAACTTGAAAGTTAGAGGAGAGAAGAAAGAAGAACGTGAGATTGGTGAATTCGAGGAGAGTTCTTGACATGTGATTTCAAGAGCTTCATTCCAGGTATGTAAGGCCAAACTAAAAGCATAAGATTATTCTCTTATATGCCCTATAGATGGTCTTAGAACAGAGTTGAAGGTTCTTGAGTCTACATGCATGAATCTTGATTATTTTCTTGAAAAGTTATAATTTTTACAGGTATTTTCATATGTTGATAATCATCATAAACTTGCTTTCTTGAATTGAATATTTTCATGAGATAATGCATAAATCCTATGTTTAAACTTTTAAAAACATGCATGAAAGAAGATAGGGATTGAGTCTTGAGCCTGGATTGAGAGAGTCAATTGTGATTATATTGTAGATGTGAGAATGATGATGAGTTGATAGAACTTGATAGCCCCTTAAGTCTCCATAAATGAACTCTAACGATTTGTCTATTCTATTATTCCCTAATGATCATTCTAAGCCTAGAGCTATTGATTGAGATGTTGATTGATGAGATGATTAGAGTCTTTAGGAGAGTGAATGAAAGATTGTCCCTCCATGAGGCTGATTGAGATGATTGGATTCAGATAGTTGGATTGGATGGATTTTTTTATGAGCATTGAGTCATGGGAGGAGTATCGAGCATTGAAAGAGTAAGAGTTAAACCAACTCATACTCGTCAAACTATGTACCCGAGCATAGGTGAGGATCCACATCATATTGTGTTGAGGTCCCTGCTGATTAGAAGTCCCTGAAATCAATAGAGGACTTATAGATCTATGGTCCCCATTCGGACTTATCCTTATGGTTTTGATTTGTTCTCTACATGGCAAGTACAGAATGATTGTGGAAACATCAGCGTGATTGTTGTATAATCACTGGCTCATAAGTAATTGTTGTCGGATAACAGAAACTCCCAGAAAGTTCCCACCTTGAGTACTCTAATTCTAGATGAGACGAGACGAGATGAGTTGAGATGAGTCGAGTCTTTCTGAGACGAGTCTGATTTGATTGATGAGTTGATTCGTTGATAGGTAACATGTCTACTCTTTTTTCTTGCTTAAGATAGATATTTGACATATTGATGGGTTTCGGTATTGAGTTGATTGTTATTTCTATATTGTCCTACCTGTTTCGGCTTCACTCAACTATTTTATATATCGTACATTCCATGTACCGATGCCACTATGACGCTGTATCGTTTTATGATGTAGATACATGGGATAGAGATCATTAACAAGTGCATCGTTAAGGATCTTTGGACGTTCAACGGATTGGTGAGCCTCCCCTATTTCGGAGGATTCATTACCTATTTTCATCATGCTTTAGAGTTAAAATCACTTAGCTTTTATTTTTGATTGAAGTAGTCATGGATCTGTCATTGGCACCACCTAATAGTGATAGAGGCTTCATAGACTAGAGTCGGTTGTTGATTATTAAGATTGTGAGCTAGTTCTTTCTACTAGCCTTTCATTTATACTATTATTTTGAGACTAGATGATAGATGTTCCCATTTACATTTTGTAAACTTCTACTAATTAGTAAAATGATTGATTGAATGGATATGATGAGCCCAAATGGTTCACTTGTGGACTAGAAATAGTTTCTGGGTATCGGCCATGTCTTGGGTCCCCTCCCAGGGCGTGACCATACGATTAGGAATGAGACCATCCGGGGAGAAGCTAGGGGTGGCCCCTGTGACTGACAAGATGAGGGAAGCAAGACTGCAATGGCTTGGACATGTGCAGAAAAGAAGTATCGATGCTCCTGTTAGGAAATATGAGAAGTTAGATTTAGGAGCTACACGGAGGAGTAGAGCTAGGGTGATCAGACAAGATATGATGATACTTGATCTCACCGATGACATGACCTTAGATAGAAAGGAGTGGAGGTCACGTATAAGAGTAGCAGACTAATAGGATAGTAGGGATAAGTTAGTAGGTTTAGTCGGGTCGTTATACCCTCTGGCGTCAGTATTTTTTGTATGTGTGTTAATTTTACTGTATTTACTTTCTATCATTGCTTTCATATTAGTTGTTCTTCCTTGTTTCTCCTCGTTTCCTTGTTTCTCTCTTCCTTCTCCTTTTTACGTATCTAATTTATTCTGCTTATGAGTTTTTAAGATGAGGGTTCCTCGGAAACAACCTCTCTACTTCTATGAGGTAGTGGTAAGGTCTGCATACATTTACCCTCCCGACTCCACTTGTGGGATTCAACTGGGTATGTTGTTGTTGTTGTTGTTGTTGTTGTTGTTGTTGCTGCTGTTGTATATATATTTAAAAATAGTAAATATGAAAAAAGAATTGTCTTGAACCTTGGCACTTGAATTTAGGAATCATATATTTTTTTTTAAAAAGTATCTAATGTATTTAAATATTATTTATAGTTTCATAATTTAAAAATGTAAAGAAAAAACTAGAAAGAAAGGCAAAAGAGTAAAAGAAAAAAAGAATAAATTAGAAAGAAAGAAAAAAAATTAACACAAGAGAAAAAGAAAGAAACAAGGAAAAGACACCAAATACGTAACAAAAAATAAAAGAAGAAAATGAAGGAAAAAAACTTGAGAAAAAAAGTGAGAAATGAGGTAAAACAAGAAAGAGTGAAAAGAAAAAAGATATAACTTTTTTAATTTCATTTAATTATCAAAATATAAGCTTCCTTTATTTAGTAGCCACTAGTTTATGATACGTGCATTGCACATGATTCATTAGACATATCAGTATATGATAAATCTTCATTAAAATTATACATGAAAGAATATATACACTAATATTGCAAAATTTTCAGGTTGATTAGTATCACTAATCATGTATCATAGTCATGGTAATTCCATTCATGGATATAGATGAACATTCTTAGTTTTGTTAGTAACACTAATTATCCATACCTTTTTATTGTATAAGCAAGTAGTGAAACTTTTCTAACTTAATACTTCATTATAAACTAAATTGCAAGTGTATATTCCTCTTATTCATTTGAATTGTTCTGTCATAATCAACACTCTAATTGTTGACATTGAAATTTCTCATGAAAGTTTAACATATAGTTGGCCATGTTAGAGTATATGTTGCAGAAGAAATAGTCCAACATTCAGAATTATTTCATGTTGTACTTTGTTTATTGTCATTGCAAATGTCACTATCCAAGCCTAGGGCTTAGATATGACATGGCGAATGGGGAACCCGAAAGGACCCCAAACAAGTCTCTTAACATATCATTACACATCATTGGTCGCGGAAGCAATTAAACAACATAATAAGAATAGGAATAAGGGAAAATGGACTAAAGGGATACTTTCATAACATAAGCATCAAAACAAGAGAGTCATGACTCAATACATAACATGTCCAACAACACCTCTACTACATGGATAAGAGTGGGGGCCAAGACAAGCAACTGGGCTTACCCTCATAGTCAATATACATAAAAGAAAGATAGTTTAGTACATAGCATAAGATCATAGACATTGTCCTAGGAATGGAGGACTAACCAACTAGCTTGAGAGAAATCATACTAGCCACGTGAAGGAAGATGCTCAAACGGCGTTCCGGTTCCTACATGGTGACATCATGTATCACAGAGTATGCGTTAGTACGTTTGAATATACTAAGTATGTAGGACGCAATGCAACAAGTGATAAGCACAATAAATAAAATAAATAACTTAGGCAATGAATAAGCATATAGCAATATGACATGTATGAATGATGCTTGAAGTAAAATCATGCTTATATAGAACATAATACATGTGTAAGGAGACTATCGTTATAGAACTCATAGTTTACCAAGGTACAAACCCCTTTGGTTGGTTGGTAGATCGTCGCAGCCTACCACCCATGGTGATTGAGGAACCACTACAACAAATTTGATTATCAGGGACAAATGATTTCGTCACTAAAGATCTTATGTGACGAAAAAATTTTGTCGATCAGTCGTCCCTAAATGTGGGTCACTAAAAATATATATAGACAATTTAGTGCGTCGTCGCTAAAAAGTTATATTAACTACAAAAAATAAAATCATCCCCAAATGCGTCAATATTCATGACGAATTTATTTGTCCTAATAAGTATTATTTTTTTGTAGTTGATTGTATGATTTTGTCGCTAAAAAAGTTATTATCACCGATAAAATTACATTGTCACTAATTATTTAGTTCAATTAATGACGACACCGATTGTCTCTGAAGCTATATGTATTTCGTAGCTAAACAAATGTAATTTCGCCGCTAATGATTAGTTTTTATATACAAAAATTTATTTCGTCCTAAAATATATAAATTGAGAAAAATTTATCATTATAAAAAAAATTTAATAATTTGTAGTTAAATCCATCATCTTGTCACTAAAAATATTGCAAGACAAATATATTTTGTCATTAAATAAAGTCAACTTAATTTTGTGACAAAAATATTTATCTTGAAAAATTTAATTTAGTTATTGCTAAAAGTTACTAGTGATGATAAAAATTTGTCACTAATTTGCAAATAGTTGATGACATATAACTATTTCATATTGGTATTAATCATTAAAGTAGAATTGCAAAAATTAATAATTACATAATAAAGCATATCAAATAATAAAACTCATTCATAATCATACAATATAAAAACAACTAAAACTACAAACATTTGATGACATTCAAACTTGTAAATGGTAATATTTCACTAATTTCTCATTAATTCGATAATTGATAAATGATCACAAATTTTTACCATATTTTATAAGATAAAATAAGTCATCACTGTAAAAGATTTACAAGGAAAACTCTCAATTGCAAATAAGTAACTTGAAAATTTATTAAATTGACTTCATGGCTAGTGTCAGATTTATTGTTTTAATTTAGCATACACCATATAATAATATAAACTGGAAATAACATAACAAAGCATTTTAAAAAAGTGTCACTCATAATTTATAAATTAAGAACTAAAATAATATTGAGATAATATCTTCCTATATCATGCAAATTAAAGTAAATGAATGCTAAACACAAATTTAAAAAAAAAAAAAAAGGATAAAATATGACTCCTCATATGCTGTTATTCGCTACTTATCTATAACTTTACTCTTGATTCAATTTTTCATTCATGTACTTGTAAACAGAAAAAAAACAAACATAATTTTTATATGTACTTGCTGAGAGCATGATTTAAACATGATATATATTGTCATAATTTAATAATAGAATTGACATTAGAATTAGAAATAAATAGGAAAGATACTTACCCAAATTACACGATAAAATTGTCCCTCCTTCCATTTCTCAAGATAAAGACCTTGAACTTTGTCTGCAAAAATTTTTAAAAATCAAGAATAAGAAAAAAAAAACATATAAGTATATAAAACAGTTGAAATTATCAAATCACTACTTGAAAGAAGTCCCAAAAAACCTCTAATATAGAATAAATATATATGCTAAATGTAAGTAATTTGTAGTTGAAATTATCATACTAATTATCAAACAAGATCACTAAAGTGGGGAAAAGACAAAATTCACACATTGAAATAATTGTAAGAAGCCACCGGAGATCCAGCGAAGAAAGTGTGTGAGAGTTGCATATTCATATTCAAAAAAAAGTGAGAGAGAGTTGCATATCCATATTCTTTTCAACAAAAAGTGAGAGAGAGTTACATATTCATATTTCTTAGGAGAATCAACCTAATAATAAGACACTCAAAATTCAATAAAAATAAAGATAATGGGAGACAGTAACGTGGGAAGAGGAGGAATGGAGACGGCTAATAACCGGAAGAGTGAGTTGTGGAGAAGGAGAAAAAAGGGGAGACGGGGGATTACGTTAATGTCACAACCCCACCCGGGGCCGTGACTCGTGCCGATTAGGCACTGGTGCTAATCTTAAACCACAAAGACCCTTAAACTTAGTT
>JAPFFP010037136.1:0-15214 GCA_026153255.1 Solanum medicagineum | reverse complement strand
GGAACTCCCCCTCATTTTCCAATGTGGGATTCGCCTAAGTGAGCTACAGGCGTTACGTATCGCCGTCCCTGCACTCACCCCCCGTAACAATTGAAAAGGGTGGAGTTCCTGTAAGGCTCTTATCATATATTAACTGATATGGGTGAAATCCCGTAAGGTATTTATAAAGTACACTCCAAAATGGGAAAGTTCTCATAAGGTGAGGCTGGTCTACGTTATCAAGTAGACTACTCCCTTTTTGGTGCGTAGACAACATCGAGATTTCATGTATTAGCTCACATGGTCTTAAGTGTTAGTTAAGGTCTCTTCCCACATATGTACGTCATGATATGAAATTATGTTTAACTTTCATGCATGTTTTGGCTAAGGCATTGATCATCGATGTCATATTAAGCTTATGGATTTTGAATATGATTTTGCATCTTGTCTATTATGGCTTATGATCTCTTTTTACATTGGAATATATACTTTTTGTCTACATGATCTAACCATGTAGGGACCAGAGCTCCTATCCATTCACCTCCTCGGGGCTAGTATGATTTCTTGAAGGTTTTTTGCTTGTGGTGAGTGCTCCATTTCAAGGGCAGCATCCATTTTCTATCTTACTTATGTTACGACTTTGTTACTTTGTTCTTTTCTTTTTAGGGTGAGCCCAAAACATGTTTTGGCTCTCATCCACTTATGATTAGAGGTATTTTTGGATGACATGATATGTATGATCTATGCATTGCTTGCGTATCTATGGAGACTTTGCCTTAGTCCCTATCCTATGTTTGATGTTTCTTGTGATGATAATTGACAGGTGGTGAACATTTTTAAGTCCCTATATGCCATAGAGTACATCCAATGATCCCTTTCCCTTAGAATTATATGATATGCTTGAGATGATAGGAATCCCTTATCCCTCATCCTATAGAGTGCATCATAAGCCCCTAATCCCCTTAGTACTGATTATTGGTTATTGACCCATGCTTCATAACCAAGGCTTTGCTTATGTATGCGATGAGGTTTGGGTCATGACTAGCTTGGTATCAGAACACTAAGTTTATAAACTTCCTTAGAAATCCAATATATCGCATCGAGTAGAGTCTTGTTCATGGTTGTGAAGTGTGCCATGATTATGAATAGGAGGTATGAGGCATTAGGAAGTTACTCACTTTTTCATAATACATGTCGTTCCTTAGACCTTGTATTAATTATATAATAATTTTTCCTTATACTTCTAGATAAGAATAACAGCAAAGGATCCTATTCTCGAAGAGGATCATACCCCTCCTGCCCCTCAAGCTCCCCAAGAGAAAGGGGTTACTTGAGTTGAATATCAGAATGTCGTCACCTTGTTGGGAGAAGCCATAGCCAACCAAGTTTACCAAGGGTCCCAATCTCCTCATGCTCCCACTGCGGCCTCAAGAGTGAGGGACTTCACTAGAATGAATCCTACAAAGTTTTATGGCTCTACAGTGGAGGAAGATCCTCAAGAATTTATTAATGGGGTGTACAAAGTATTAGCTATCATGGGGATAAGCTCAGAGGAGAAAGCAGAACTAATGGCCTATCAAATCAAAGCCTTGCACCAATATGGTTCATCCAATGGAAGATGGAGAGGATGGATGATGAGCCCATTTCTTGGAAGGAGTTCAAAGCCTTCTTCCTTGACCGCTTCTTCCCTATAGAACTAAGGGAGAGAAAGATGATAAAATTTATGAACCTCAAACAAGGTTCCATGAGTGTGAGGGAATTATCCCTCAAATTTAACAAGATCTCAAAGTATGTTCCTCACTTGGTTGTCGATCCTCGGGCAAGAATGAACAAATGTTTATCAAGATTGTTCGACTTGGTCAATGAAGAGCTTCACACTTCCATGCTCATAGGGGAGATGGATATATCTCGAGCTTATGATATATGCTGAGAAACTTGAGGGAGAGAAGCTTAGAAACAGGAATAGTGGGGAGTCTCATAAGGTTTGTTATAAAGGTGGATTCCAAGGTTCTAGGGGGTGGTGGAAGTGGTCGCTTCCGACAAGGACATAAAATTCTAGGCCAAGGGTCATCAAATTCTTAAAACCAAAGGTTCACCAATCATAAGGTGCCAAACCCTAAAGCTAAAGGTGGTAATGATGGACTAATACTTCCTGAGTGTGGAAGGTGAGGAAAGAACCATTGGGGTAGATACTATCGAGATGTGGGTGCTAGTTTTGGGTGTGGAAAGATGGTCCATAAGATTGTGGATTGTCCAAATGCTTTGAACAAAGGTAGAGATGGTCTTCCTCAAGGATATGGTACCCATGGAGGTCAAGGGGCACAAGGTGGTCAACAAGGGGATGCTCCACGTAATAATTGGTTCTATGCTCTTCAACGGATCCAAAGGGTGGATGAGGCACCTAGTGTTATCACGAGTATGTTAAACGTTTATGATTATTATGTGTATGTTTTATTGGAACCGAATGACATTCTATCTTTTATTACCCCATTTATTGTTAGCAGGCTTAATGTGTGTCCCGAATTGCTATGTGACCCCTTTGAGATGTCTACCCTCATTGGTGAATCTATTGTTGCTAGAATTCTACAAGGGTTGTCTCGTGTCCATATTGCATAAATTCTTGCCTTGTGATTTTGTTGAGCTTGAGATGGTAGATTTTGACATTATTCTTGGGATAGATTGGTTACATGCATATCGTGCTTCTATTGATTGTAGAACCCACAAAGTTAGGTTCCAATATCTTAATGAACCCATCCTTGAGTGGGAATTTCATGATTTAGTAGTTAAGGATATATTTATCTCTTGTTTTAAATCTTGTGAATCAACTGCTAAGGGTTGCATTTATCATCTTGTGAGGGTTAGGGATGTTGAGTCCAAAGTCCCTTCTATTGAGTTGGTTCCAATGGTTAATGTGTTTCTTGATGTCATTCCCGATCATTATTCCTCCCGAAAGGAAAATAGAATTTAGTATAGAACTCCTCCTCAACCTATTTCCATCCTTCCTACCGTATCGCCCCAGCGAAGTTGAAAAACTTAAATGATCTATTGAAGGTTTTATTGGAGAAAGGTTTGATTAGGTTAGCAAGCACCTTGGGGTGTACTGGTGTTGGTTATAAGGAAGAAAGATGACTCACTTAGAATGTACATCGAGTACCGGCAACTCAACAAAGTCACCATGAAGAAAAAGTATCCCATACTGAGAATAGATGATTTATTTTGACCGATTGAAAAGGCCTAGCCATTTTTCTAAGACTGATCTTAGGTTTTGATGTCATTAAATGAGGGTAAGGGAATGAGATATTCCTAAGATAAGCTTTCGGACAAAGTATGGGCATTTTGAATTTGTGGTGATGTCTTTTGGCCTAACCAATGCTCCGAAAATATTTATGGATCTCATAATTAGGGACTTTAAACGGTACCTTGATATATTTATTGTGGTATTCATTGTTGATATCTTGATTTATTCTTGGAGTGAGGAAGAGCATGTGAGACATTTGAAGGTAGTGTTGCAAATTTTAATAGAAGAAAAGTTGTTTGCTAGGTTTGATAAATATGAGATTTTGTTGAAAGAGGTTGCATTCCTCGAGCATGTGGTGTTGGGCGAAGGGATCAAGGTGGATCCCAAGAAGATGAAAGTGGTGAGAAACTGGCCTAGGCTCTTGACTCCCACAGATATTAGAAGTTTCTTCGAGTTAGCAGTATACTATTAGAGATTTGTTGAGAGTTTTTCTTCAGTTGCTTCCCTTTTCACAAAGTTGACACAAAAGAAAGTAAAATTCTTTTGGACCGATGAATGTGAAAGGAGCTTTCAAATTTTGAAGGACAAGCTTACATCCACACCTATTTTAACTTTTCTGGAAGGGTCAGAAGGGCTTGTTGTCTATGGTGATGCTTTAAAAATGGGTTTGGGCTGTATGTTGATGCAAAATAGTAAGGTCATTGCCTATGCCTCTAGGCAACTAAAAGTGTATGAGCGTAATTATCCTACACATGACCTTGAGTTAGCAGCCATGGTATTTGCTTTGAAAATATGGCATCATTATTTATATGGGGTTCATATACATGTTTTCACCATCCACAAGCGTCTTTTATATGATTTCACCCAAAAGAATCTCAATTTGAGGTAAAAAAGGTGGTTGGACCTCCTTAAATATTATTACATGACCGTGCATTATCTCCCGGGCAAAGTTAATATTGTGGCGAACATCCTAAGAAGGTTATCCATGGAGACTGTAGCCCATTTTGATGATGGGAAGAAAGAGTTAGCAAATGAAGTTCATTGATTGGCTAGATTGGGAATTAGGTTAGATGAAACTGAAGATAGAGGTTTAATGGTTCTAGATGGTTCCAAATCTACTTTGATTGAAGAGATCAAATCCAAGCAAGATCTTATTCCATCTTTTGTTGAATTGAAGGCATTGGTAAAAGAGGGCAAGGTAGAGATTTTCTCCCAAGGGGGAGATGGTGTCCTTAGGCATCAAGATAGGTTGTGTGTGCCAAATGTTGATGGGTTGAGGGACTTGATTTTGTAAGAGGCTCATAATTTATCTTATTCCATTCAGCGTGGTTCTACAAAGATGTATAATGATTAGAGGGAAGTATATTGGTATCAAAAGAGATATTGCAAAGTTTGTAGCCAAATGTCACAATTGTCAATAAGTAAAGTCCAAACATCAAAGGTCGGGTGGCCTAGCTCAAGACATAGAGATTCCTACTTAGAAGTGAGAAGAAATCAATTTGGACCTTTTGATTGGTTTTCCTAGGGCCAAGAAGCAGTTTGATTCTATTTGGGTTATTTTTGGTAGAATGATGAAGTCATCTCATTTCCTACGATTAAGACAACCTATGGTGTCAAATATTATGCTAAATTATATATCCATAAATTGGTTAGATTGCATGGAGTTCCATTATCTATCATTTCGGGCTGTGGTGTCCAATTTACCTCACTTTTGGAGAACTTTCCAAAGAGGCTTTGGTACCAATGTCAAGCTCAGCACAACATTTCACCCACAAAGAGATGGTCAAGCTGAAAGGACCATTTAAACCCTTGAGGATATGCTTAGAGCTTGTGTGTTGGAATTCAAAGGTAGTTGGGATAAACATCTCCTACTCATTGAGATTGCTTACAACAATAGTTACCACTTTAGCATCGGGATGACACTATTTGAGGTCTTATATAAGAGGCCTTATAGATCCCTAGTCAGGTGGTTCGAAGTAGGAGAAATGGCTTTGATAGGTCAGGATTCTGTTTTGGAAGCCTTCGAGAAGGTGTAGTTGATGAGAGAGAGATTAAAGAAGGCTCAATGTTGGCAAAAATCTAATTCTGACATTAGGAGAAGAGATTTTGAGTTTAAGGTGGACAAGTGGGTCTATTTAGAAGTCTCACCCATGAATAGGTGTAGTTCAGTTTGGAAAGAAGGGAAAGTTGAGCCCTAGGTATGTAGGGCCTTACATAATTTTGAGGCGTGTTAGTAAAGTTTCTTATGAGTTGGAGTTGCCTATGGAGATGAGGATAATTCATCTGGTCTTTCATGTGTCTATGTTAAGGAAGTGTCTAGGTATCCCAAGCTCCATTGTATATTTAGAGGTAGTGAATGTGGAAGAGAACTCAACTTATGAAGAAGTTTCGGTTAAGATATCAGATAGGCAAGTGGAAAGATTGAGGAACAATGATGTAGCATCTGTTAAAGTCCTTTGCAGGAATCAACAAGTCAAAAGTGCTACTTGAAAAGTGGAGGTAGATACGAAGAAATGATATCCTTATCTTTTTCACTCTATTCAAGCCTAAGGCAATAAGTCAATCATGTCTGTGTGTCAAGTCAGGTATTTTATCCCTTTATGTCATGTTGCACATATACATACTCATGGTAACATGTTTTGATAGTATTTGATACATAAGTTTGAGATTTCATGAAAATGATGTTTAAATTGCATTGATGCATTTAGGTTAGGATCGGAAATTGTTTGTTTACTCCTTTCAAGTATATTTCCATAACATTCAGGGATGAATATTCCCAAGGGGGAGATATTATAACACCACTCAAGAGCTTTAGGGTACCTCAAAATTGATTTCTTGAATAACGTAGCATCCATTCATGTTTTGGCAAATTTGAGTTCATATTCTTTTTTAGGAGGAATAATTATGTAGGAAAATGGTCTCATTCGATTCTTAAGTTAACCGTATAGAAAAATAACTTTTCTGCATGTTTTTGCCCTTTCCAGGAAGGTACACAACCTCTCCATGTCACGGAGAGAGTCTATTTTAGTATAAAAGTGACATAAACTCATTCCAAGGCAAAAGCTTGGGAAAATTAAACTTCATGCAAAATTACCTATGCGGGAACAAGTTCACAACGCGGACTGGGTTCACTGTAGGACAAATTTTTTTCAAAATTTCTAGATTTAAGTGAGGCAGTTGGGACAAATTCCTGAACCTTTATATACAGGAATCCTAAAAAATTCTTTCATTTTAAGCCCCATTTCACTCACAAACACTCCCAAATTTCTCTGAAATCCTCTCAAGATTCCTCTTCCATGTTCATCTTCATTTCTTGGGCTTCAAGGTTCTTCCATTAAAGGGCAAGCACCAAGGTTATTCCCAAGCTTTTACAAGACTCTTCCATCTTTCTTAAGGCCTTAAAAGTATGTGGGTTTCTTCATTCACGGGTCCTTCCACCCATGGAGTCCAAAACCCTTTTTAACTAAATCTTTAATTTCAAGACTTATTTCTTTGTGGGTACATGCTATTATTCTTCATTTGCTTGATTTAAGATGGAAATTGTCAATTATTGGTTTGAATGTGCATGAAAACTTATCAAAGGTTGATGCTATGAATTGTTTTATGATATTTAAGCTAAGCATGTTATGATGCTATGAAAAGCTATGAAGATTTATGAATTTTGACATGATTTTTATGATACCCTAACTAGGGTCTTACATTGATGATGGTAGGTTATTTTTAAATGGTTTCAAATGATTAAGTTTTATCTCCTTAGTGCCTATTACTCTTGAATCTCATTATTTTAAGTCCTTTTGCATAATCCACAATGTTTTGACTAAGGTTATGTGGTGAAATATCTATGTTGATGAAAGGTTTATTTGCAAGATGTGCAAGTCATGAATGTTATGAAAATTATGAAAGATTATGGAGCCTTGTATGAGGCTATGATACTATGATTTTGATGAACTACTCTTATTATGATATTAAGATTTAAAAGCTTATTCATGATATGATTAAGATTATGATTTAAGCACCGAGAGGACCTTGATAGACTTCCATTGTCCATTAACTACATTGTCATAGTATGCTTGTGATTTGTGTATAGGGTGGAGTCTCCATAAGGCTCTTATCATATATTAACCGAAATGGGTGAAGTCCCCATAAGGCATTTGTAAAGCACTCTCCCAAAATGGGGAAGTTCCCGTGAGGTGAGGCTAGTCTACCTTGGGTAATAGACTACTCTTTTTTTGGTGGGGAGGCAACATCAGGTTTCTATGTATTAGCTCACATGGTCTTAAGTGCCAATTAAGCTCTCTTCTCATATACGTATTCTATTTTATGAGATTATGCTTACCTTCCATAAATGTTTTGACTAAGTCATTGATCATTCATGTCAGATTGAGCTTATTTCCTTTGAATATGATTATGCATCTTGTCTATTATGACTTATGATCTCTTGTTTCATTGTATCTGACATACTTAGTACATTCCAAGTACTAATGCATATGTTTTGCCTACATGATCTAATCATATAGGGACCGGAGCTCCTATCCATCCACCTTCTCGTGGCTAGTACGATTTCTTGAAGACTTTGCTAGTGGTGTATTCTCTATTCCGAGGACAACATCTATTTTCTATCTTACTTGTATTAAGAATTTGCTACTTTTTTTATTTACTTTTGAGGGTGAGCCTGAAACATGACTTAAGGCCATCCCACTTTTTATTAAAGGTATTGTTTAATGACATGATATGTATGATCTATGCAACACTTATGTATCTATAGGGACTTTCCTTTAGTCCTTATCCAATGTTTGATGTTGCTTGTGATGATAATTTTAATTTGGTGAACATTCTAAGTCCCTATACCCCATAGAGTTTGTCCCATGATCATTTTCCCTTAAAATTATATGTTGTGCTTTAGATGATGGGAATCCCTTATCCCTTGTCCCATAGAGTACATCCTAAGCTCCTAATACCCTAAGTATGAATTATTGATGATTGACCTACGCTTACTAACCAAGGATGTTCTTAAGTATGCTATGTGGCTTGTTTGGGGTACCTTTAGGTTCCCCATTAGCCATGTTACACCTAGGTCATAGGCTTAGGTCATGACAATGATATTCAGATCACCACAGTTTCTCAATATTGATACATGGAATACCACATAGCCAATTTTACTGGAAATCCCAAAATTATAAGCCACTTTGCCAATATATTCTAAAACCCTATAAGGTCCCACATATCTAGGACTCAATTCCCCCTTCTTGCCAAAAGGTATTACACCTTTCCTGAAGGATACATTTTGGTAGACCGGATTATCCATATTGAATTCAAGATCTCTTTTTCCAATATCGAAATATGACTTTTGGTGGCTTTGGATGGTCTTAAACCTTTCCCTTATAAATAAAGGCATTGTATCCAAATTCAATCAACCATAGATGATCATCTAGTTACCCTTGAAGTCAAGTACGCATGCCTTCAACATATCTTCTGTTTTTTGGATTATTCTCTCGACTTGCTCGTCAGTTTGAGGATGAAATGTGGTGCTTAACTTTAGTTTGGTACCAAGAACACTTTGAAAGGACTTCTGAAAGTGTAAAGTGAATTGAGTACCACAATCCTTAATAATAGACAAACTCACACCATAAAACCTCACCAATTTCTGAATATATAACTTGGCATAATCCTCAGCACTATGAGATATCTTAACTTGTAGAAGATTGGATGACTTAGTCATTCTATACGCTACCACTCAAATTGAGTCATGCTGCTTTTGTGTACGAGGTAAGTCCGTTACAAAATACATATTCACATCCTCCCACTTCTAAGTAGGAATTTTAATATCTTGGGCTAAACCTCTTGATCTTTGATATTTAACCTTCACTTGTTGGTAATTTCGACATTTTGCCACAAACTTTTCTATGTATTTCTTCATGCCATTCCATCAATATACTTACCTTAAGTATTCATACACTTTGGTGGATCTAGGATGAATAGAATACCAAGAGGATTCACCCAATATCATCTGCCTTAAGCTATCAACATTTGTAACACACAACCGGCTTTAGTAACGATGTAACCCATCTCCTTCTCGAGAGAAAACCTCAATATTCTTGTCCACTACTAACTTATTTAACTCCATTAAAGTCATCAACTTTAACTTTGCTACTAATGATGACTCTGCCCTAATATGCACCAAAATACTACAGAAGCTTGAATCACTAAACCCTACACCCAAATGGGCCAATCGGTGTATGTCCTTAACAAACTGCTTTTTTTCATTCTCAACTTGGGTTGGATACCCATAAACACCATACTAAGTGCATTGGACACACTATTTGCTTTGTTTGAATGATGCAATACACTCATGTCATAGTGCTTAAGTAGCTCTAGCTACCTCTTTGGCCTAAGGTTCAAGTCCCTTTAGATAAACACATATTGAAATCTCTTGTGGTCAATAAATATATACAAAAGTACCCTGTAAAGATAGTTATTCCATATTTTCAATGCAAATACAACTGCCCTCAATTCAAGATCATTGGTTGATAGTTTCGCTCATTCACCTTTAGTTTCCTTGTAGCATACAGTATAACCTTGTCATATTGCATCAACACATAACCTAGACCCATCCTTGATGCATCACAATTAAAAGTTCCATCTAAACTATCGATAATGTCAAAATAAGGGCTAAAATAAGATGTTCTTTCAATATTTGAAAACTTTCTCAGACTCATTCGACCATTGAAACTTTACCTTCTTTAAGACCAACCTAGTCAAAGGCAATGCAATAGAGGAGATTCCTTCAACAAATCTCCTATAGTATTCGGCTAAACCCAAAAGATTTTAATATCTAAAGTAGATATTGGTCTAGCCCAATTTCTTACTACCTCTATTTTCTTTAGATCAACCGTAATACCATTATTGGACACAATATGGCCAAGGAAAGCCACCAGCCTCAACAATGATTTCACTTGCTAAATTTGGCAAATAATTGCTTATCTCTCGAGGTTTCGAACACAATTCTCTATTGACCCATATATTCATCTTCACTTTGGGAAGAAACCAATATATCATCAACAAACACCACCACAAACATATCCAAATATGGTTTGAAATTTGATTCATCAAGTCCATGAAGATAGTGGGAGCATTTCTAAACTCAAACAACATAATCAAAAACTCAAAATGGTCATACCTTGTTTGAAATGTCATTTTGAGAATATCACACTCCCTCACCCTCAATTGATGATAATTGTACTAGAGATTGATTTTTGAAAAGTAGCCTGCATGTTGGAGTTGATCAAATAAATCATCTATCCTTAGAATTGGATACTTATTAGTTATAGCCACTTTATTTAATTGTCGGTTGACTATATCTAAAGTGACCCATTCTTGTTTCTACAAACATCACGGATGCACCTGATGGTGATATGATTGGCCTTACAAAACCTCTATCCAATAAATATTTTAATTTCTCCTTTTACTCCTTAAGTTCCATCGGGACAACTCAACAAGGAGGGATAGTAATAGGTTCAGTATTGGGGATGAGATTTATACCAAAATCTATTGGGAACCATATCGGCAAACTCATTTAGGATGGGGTCTAACTCAAGAGTATGATCTTCGAAATTCATATCCTTAACATTGACTATATGGTATATGCATCCCTTAGAAATCATTTTGATGGTTCTTGGACAAGAACCCTTAACCATCGAATCGCCGCCCTTCCATTGAAGAATAGGCTCACTAGGAAATTTGAACTTGACCAATGGATGCATGCAATGTATGGAGCAAATCCATACCAAGAACAATATCAAAATCAACAATATGAAGCTCAATAAGATCACATAGAATTACTTTATAGAAGACCGACACGAGGAACCTTCTATGACTTTCTTGGCTAAGACTGATTCACCAACAGGAGTATATATCAAAAAGGGTTCTCAAAAAATTTCAGTAGTCACATCAAATTTTATAGGAAAATATGGGGTAACAAAAGTTAAGTTAGCACCCGGATCAATTTAAGCATAAACATCTATAATGACCTGGTTGGTCATTTTTGGCCTTATCTGTGAAAATACTATTTTACC
Source organism: Solanum medicagineum (assembly GCA_026153255.1). Taxonomy (NCBI): domain Eukaryota; kingdom Viridiplantae; phylum Streptophyta; class Magnoliopsida; order Solanales; family Solanaceae; genus Solanum; species Solanum medicagineum. The sequence goes on along the minus strand of JAPFFP010037136.1, from coordinate 3,925 downwards.
CTTTTATGTGTTGCTTAAAGTCTATTTTGAACTATCTGTATCATTAAAACTGAAATTATGAGTTTTCAAAATTGAAAATATGAGTTTTGGCATTTTTGAAAACTTAAATTGTTGAAAAATAGAGTTTTTGTATCATTTTGAGTTTTGGGTAACGAATTGCGAATTCATCAATTTCATTAGCTCCAGAACATCAAATTGAACTATAAAAAGTTAGAGAACTGAATTCAAAGTTGAAATGAAGTTTTTAAGCCCAAAGTTGTGATTTTAGTCATTTTCAAAATCAAAATTTGACTTTAGTCAACATTTAGAGTTTGGAAACTTGAATTGGAATTTCGACAATTTTAGTAGTTTGGGATGGTGAAACTAATGCTAGAAATGGTCTCATAATAATATTTGGAGTTGCTAAGGGTAGCTTTGATTTTTTGAGCTTTCAACTATTAGCAAATGTGGTGATGAGGCCTTGAAACTAAATTCTGATGAGTGAACATCACTGTTTCTGCTATGGATATATACAAAGATTGTGAAAATTCTAATACTGGATAAGTTCCGAGAGTTGATTTCGAGTAGGGAATTGGACATGGTTTATTGGTTTTTGTTTGTATCTGGTGCAAGTAAGTTCCTTCCCCGCATTCATAGAGGTTTGGGTGAGGTTACTCTCCGCATTCGTGGAGGATTGGTCCACATTCGCAGAGTGTATGTGTGTGCGAGTGGTCCCTTCTAGTTCACTCTCCGCAGTCATGGGCTAGTCTCCGCGATTGCGAAGGTCATTTTGACTATCATCCTCCGCGTTCGTAGGTCCCACCTGCGCTTGCGGAGCACATTTTATAATTGGACAATGTTAAATCCTTAAGTCACCATTTTCACACTATTTTCAAACTTTCAAAGCTTTAATGAGTGATTTTGAGAAGAGGCTTTCGAAGATTTAACTTTGGCAATGTTTCCAACATTATATTAATCATTTTTCATAAGTTTTAACTTGATTTTGACTTGAATTTCATGAATTTGAATGCCAAAATTAGGGATTTCTAGATCATGATTTTCAAACTTTAAATGTTAATTTCTCATTCAATTTAAACTTAATTTTAGTGGAACTTTCATCCATGTACTCCATTTTCGTGTAGAACTTGATTTTAAAGTTAATTATCATATTCAAGAACTTTAGATTTTACCCATAAAATTGATCATTTTGCTCCGAAGCCTAATTTATGTGAATATGGATAAGAAAATGCTTCTCTTGATACGTAGTATCTATTGTTGATAATAGTGGATCGATTTGATGATCGTCTTTTGGATTGAGCTGACTTCGGCATTGACATAACTTCGACTAACCTTTTTGGTATTGGATTTGAGATAATGATCATGTTTATATGATAGTTGTGAGACTTAGACTGATTCATGAGTAAATATGTTAATATAATGGGATATTGATGATATTCTTATTTTGATCGACCCAAATCATGATGTAAATTTTATTCTATTGTTGAACTGAGATGAAATCTTGTAAATAATGGTGAATTGAGATAAAATGTTATATTACGAAATTTGTGGGACCATTTGGGTAATTTTAGTCGTAATTGATGGTTGGTGTGATACCTAAGAGATGTATATGTATAATTAGGACGAGTAAGGTAATGTATAATTGATATTTTTGTATAATTGAGATGAGTAAGGACCAGTATTACTGATATATTTGTATAATTGGGACGAGTAAGGTCTGGTATCACTGATACTCTTACATAAATGGGATGAGTAAGGTCTGGTGTTGTTGATATTCTGGACTATAATATAATTATGATGATCTGAGACATGATGATGGTTTGAGCATTAGTTGAGACTCTTGATATTACTCTTATGTGCATATGATGATACGAGATCATGTATCGATATTCAAGTTTTAATGTCATTCTGTCCGCTACATGCATTTCTGGATTTCATCATTGATTTATATCTGTTGTATGTTACTTATGGCATCCCTTGACTCGGGTCGGAGTCAAGGGTATTATGCTCCACAATGGTACCACCTTCTTAACCCGGGCAGGAGGCAATGTGGGATTTATATCTTATATCCCCTTGACCATGGGCAGGTGGTAAGGACATGGCACTTTGGTACCCCTTGACATAGGCAGTGAAACGACCCAAAAAGTGTCTGAAAATGTGCCTCGAAAATGCCTGAATTTATAATTTCCATATATCTCAAAATTCGTGCGTGATATCAAAAAGCCGACTTCATATTCTTGTTAAGGGAGAAAATTGAGTAGGAAATGAGTATAACCCAGATTTTAGAGGACCCGTAGTGAAATTTTATTTCACCAACATTTTACTTTCCAATGAAGGTATGCGTTCCCCCGCGACACGGAGCCATAGCGGAGATATGTATTTTTTGCTTCTAGTTTTTCTGTTTCGGTCCAAGGCTTTGGGGTCTTGGGCCTAAATCTTCCCATGTGTAAAAATACCTGTACTTAGGGATATTTCACTTTTATATAATATGAGACATTCCCCAATACTCTCTCAAACTCTTAGATAAATATTTCACCCAAAATCGAGGGTTCTAAACTCGCTTTTAGATTCAAGAAATTCAATCAAACTTCAAGTTTCTATTCCAATCTTCATCAAGGAATTCTCCAAAGTCAAGGTATGTGGGTATCAACCATTGGGTCCTTTCACCCATGGTGCCCAACCTTCCTTTTTACCTAAATTACATGTTTCTAAGTTGATTTTTACTTTTGGGTTTCTATTATCAATTTGACTATGAACTATGTTGGGGTTTTATAAAAGTGTGATTGTTTAAGCATGTTTTGAGCTATGAATCTTTGATCTATTTGGAGATTTTATGAAGTTTTGATGTATATTTTATGAGGGTGTTACCAAGTATTGGTGGGTGGTTTTATATTGAATTTACTTGCATGATATCACTCTTGAATTGCATAATTTTACACTAGCATTCCACACCAACCAAGTGTTTGATAAAATGTTTGGTTTAGGGTTCTTGAGCCATTGATGATCTATTGCATGTCTTATGACTTGTATGACTTTATAATGATGAAAGGATGGTATAAATGTGTTAATTTCATGAAAAGTATCTATAGTATTGAAAGTTGATCAATTGCCTCACTCGAGAGGTTGTAGGCCCGTGCAAGCATGTTAGGGGGTTCATACCTCAATTTCCTCGCTAGGGAGGTAGTAGACCCATGCAACCATGTTGGGGGGTTTGTACCTCAATCGCCTCGCCAAAGAGGTGGTAGGTCTTGGTTACTAATGATGGTCTCTTCCTACACATGTAAAATGTTTTATGTAAGGATGTTTTTCAACATCATCATTCATGCATTCGATATTGTTATATGCTCATTTATTGCCTAAGTGTGCATTTTGATTATGTTTCCTCGCTCTTGTTGTATTGTATCCTACCTACTTAGTACATTCAAACGTACTAATACATACTCTATGCCTACATGATGTTACCATATAGGAACCAGAGCCCCACTTGATCATCCTCTTCCTCCTCATGGCTAGTATGATTTCTCCCAAAGCAAGTTGGTAAGTCCTCAACTCCAAGAACATACTTCTCTTGTTTATGCTATGTATTAACTCCTTTTATGTTGGCTACTTATGACTATGAGAGTGAGAACGGTTGTTTGTCTTAGCCCCCACAAAGTTCTTTATTTAGAGATGTTGTTGGACAAGTTATGTAATGATGCTATGAGTTTGATTCTCTTTGACTCTCTTGATGTTTTATGATATGAAAGATGTCCCATAACCCCATCCCTGGCCTCATTCAAGAATTGTTTTTGATGGAGATGGACGATAATAGCCCCTTCGCATCCCAAAGCACGCTGCCTTCCTAGGCGCGCAACACTAAGTAATCCAAGCCAACCCACATTACTGACTAACGGTGGATAATCATATTTCTTAGAGGTACTAAATACAA
>JAPFFP010037125.1:0-15216 GCA_026153255.1 Solanum medicagineum | reverse complement strand
GGCACATTCTTTAGTGGCTCCCATTCTTGTATTGAGCGGACCTTGGACTCGTCCATCCAAAGTTTACCCTCTCTGACGATGTATCCCAAGAAGCAGATTTCTCATTGAGCAAACATGCACTTCTCCTTCTTGACATACAACTCATTCTCCTAGAGTACTTGGAAGACTTGTCTCAGATGATTTACATGATCTTCCAGAGTGTTGCTATATGTGACAATGTCATCAAAGTACACCACCACGAACTTGTCCAAGAACGGTTGTAGGATACGGTTCATGAGGGTGCAAAATATTGCTGGCACATTTGTGAGTTCAAAAGGCATCACGAGGAATTCATACGAGCCGTACAACATGATGCATGCAGTCTTTGGTTCATCCCCCTCTGCAATCCTCACTTGGTAGTATCCAGACCGTAAATCTAACTTGGTAAACCACCGTGCTTGACCAAGTTGATCCAAGAGATCGACAATAAGTGGGATCAGATACTTGTTCTTGACCGTGATATTGTTGACGGCCCGATAGTCAATGCATAACCGGAGTGATCCGTCATGCTTCTTCTGGAACAATGCCGATGCTCCACATGGCTCTTTTGATGGACAAATGTAGCCAATGTCCATCAATTCCGTCAACTGCCTCCATAATTCTTCAAGCTCCAAAGGCGCCATACAGTGTGGCACTACCGCAGGCGGAATGGCACTTGGTACCAGCTCTATCTTGTGGTCCACCTCCCTCTTTAGTGGTAACCACTTCAGCAGCTCGGACGGCATCATGTCTTTGAACCCCTCCAAGATGTGCTTAACTCCTTTGGGCGGTTCTTTGGCTGGAGGAGCGGCAGCTTCTTCCTTCAAGGCTACGAGGTAGGTTGGCTCCTCCTTCTTCACTCCTTTGGTGAGTTGCATAGTTGAAATCTGCTTCTCTTGGAGTTGGGTTTCCCGCTCTAGTGGGACTAGATACGTGTGACCTTCCTCCAAGATACGCAATGAGTTTGCAAAGGGGATTGGGATGGCCTTGACTTGTTCCATGAACTCAATACCCAAGACAAGTGGATAATCGTCCATGGTTACTATGGAGAATTTGATGTGGCCGTTCTAATTTTCTAAGTTGACCTTTTCATTCCGGGCAACTCCAAAGGTCTCAATGGTGCAGAATTGACTCCCTTAAGCCAAGTGCGTCTTTTCTCAAACTGGATGCCCATCCTCTTGGCCTCCTGTATGGTGAGGAAGTTGCTGCCGGCTCCAGTGTCAACTAATTCCATCACAGTGTGCCTTCCGATCTTGGCTTCAGCAAACAACCTCCCCTTCTTTTCTTTCTTGCGTACCTCTACCTTCTCCTTGATTGTGTTGAGGAGTCAAAGGGCCCCTATCTTCGCCTACTCTTGCTCACGTTCCACAGTCAAGGTCGAGAGGTTTGCTCTTTTTGGGGCATTCCCTCGCCTTGTGTGGCCCTTCACAAAAGAAGCAGCTAATCGGGGGTCTTACTCTGGCCTGGTGCTCTTTGGATCCCTTTTCCCTTTCCGTTGCCTTCTTGCCTCGATGTGGGTTTCCCCCACTCTTTCACTTGCCGCCCTTGTCCTTTGGTTTAGATTTCTCCACTTTCCTAAACTCAATAAGGGACTCGGCAATGGAGATAGCAGTGGTCAAGTCTTGAGCTCCTCGTCTTTTGATTTCAAGCCTAACCCACTATTATAGCCCATCCATGAAGGCAAAGAAAGCTTCCTTATCAGGATAGTCAGGGATCTCAATAAGTACCTCAGTAAACTCCTTCACGTACTCTTGTATGCTTCCTTTGTGCTATAGTCGCCTTAGCTTACCACGAGCCTCTTCTTAGACATTGCTGGAGTAGAACTGCCTCTTGAGTTTTGTCTTAAACTCCGCCCAAGTGCTAATAGAGCATGTGCCTCTTTCTATGTCCCCCTATCTCCTTCTCCACCACACCATCGCAGTGTCTTCTAGGTAGAGACTGGCCATATCAACTTTTAGGGCTTCGTCGGTCATGGCGAGCACCCTAAAGTACTGCCCCATACTCCAGATAAAATTATCTAGCTCCTTAGCATTTCTTGACCCTTTGAAAGACTTGCGTCGGGGAACATCTAACTTGGAAGGGGTAGTCCTTACCTCGGACGTACTCGGATTCCCTTGGGCAAGAGCCCTTTTGCAAAGCTAAGATCCTCCTCCGTGCTCTCCAGCTTGAGCAAAAGCCACCCTAGCTCTTCCCGCATTGAAGAAATCTCTGCCTTATGTGTCTCCTCCATGGCCTTCACACTATTGAGACATTGGGCCAGGACATGATTCATGGCAGACTGCATCTCCTCCCGCAACCCATCAAGGCCTTGTTCGACCTCCTCGAACTTCTGGTTGGCCTCCTCAAACTTCTTCTGCCCGTCGGCTATGGCCAACTCCACCTTGGGTAGTCTTGTCTCAAACCCCACCACGGCCTCCCTTGATCGAGACCTCTGGCCCCTGGATTTCTCCTTGCCAACTTAGGTGATCTCTCTTCCGCCTTCCATTCCTCTCGATGTTCCGACAGTCTTCGAACCTTTCTCTGATAGCAACTGTCACGGACTTGGTCATAATTCCAATGAACCATGTGTCCTAGCAAACTTTCAACGGTCAAGTTGCTAGTTAGCCTGACTCTAATGCTTAGTAGAACTTTGAAAGACTAAGCATATGAAGGAACTAGGAAGATCTTGAGGAACAAAGAAAGAAACTCTTTATTAAAGAACTCTTGAAAGCTTTACCATGCTTTGCTTGTTTTTCTTGTTGATGAAAATGAAAAGCCTAAGGGAGTATTTATACTAGTCACCTACCTAAATGAACGGTTAGGATCATTTTGATCCAATGGCTACAACTGCTACTCTAGAATCTTCCTACAAAAATATCTAAGATATTTACAAGGCAATACTTTCTCTACATTTGCCTAGAGTATTCTAGAAGCTCCCAAGGCCTTCTTGCAAGATCTATATTTGTCTAGGGAACTCTAGAGAATTTCGAAGTTCTCCGGCTTGCCATGGACATTTTTAAGTTATTTTCGGGTAGAATTCGGACGGCTCGTCACACTTAGCTTTGAGATTGAGACTTGATGCTTGAGAGGAAATACTTAGATCCATAGAGGGTTTTGAGAGTTGAATTTAGGTGTAGAATATTTAGCTGAGTGTTAGAATGAATATTGGGAAATGTTTAGAATGATATGAGGGTGAAAAATGGCTAAGTATGGTATTTTCACATTTGGAAACACTTAGTCCCTAATGGGTAAGTATGGTATTTTCACCACCCCTGATGCAGGAGTACAAACTCTCAGATAGGTTATCAAGGTACAAACACCTTTGACAAGGTTACCCGATCTGCAACCCCCGAGTAGGGCATGGTCACATTCCAACACTATATAGAGAATACCATATACATACATTCACTTCATCATCATATAGACCTCATATACATACATTCATTTCATCATCATATAGTTATTCAACTCATAAGACATGCATTGGACCATCAATTCATCAAGAAACCATAACCGGATATTTTATCAAACACTTAGAGGGTGTGTAGTGCTAGTGAATATCATGAAATTCAAGAGTGTTATCGTGCTAGACATTCTAATGTAAAAACCATCAACAGATACTTGGCAATACCCCCAAGCAATATACATTAAAAGCCTTCATCAAATCTTATGATAGGGCTTGGTTTCGTAGCTCAAAACATGGCAAAACATTCATAATTTCATAAACCCCAACATAGTGTATAGTGATTTTCAATATAAATAAGACCTACGAGGAAATCATCTTTAAATCATGCAAATTTATGTAAATAGAAGCTTAAGTATCATGGGTAAAAGGAACCCATGAAAGAAACACACATACCTTAGCTTTGGAGATGAACTTGATGAAGATTGGAGATGTAGATTTGAAGCCTGAGAGGAAATCCTTAGATCCAAAGAGGGTTTTGAGACTTGAATTGAGGAGGAGAATATTTGGCTAAGTGTTTGAGTAAGTATTGGGAAAAAATGGCTAAGTATAGGTATTTTCACGTTTGGGAACACTTAGGCCCAGGACTTAGAAGTCTTGGACTGAAGTCAAAACTGGACTAAAAACAACACTAGTGTGCGCCCTTGCCGCGTCGTGCCAGGGGCTCGAAAAGCTCACAGGAAATTGCATTTTGGAAGTATTGAATTTTGATACGGTTGCTCAAAAATAAGGGTTAGACCCATTTCCCTCTAAATTTGAGCCCCTGAACTAGAATATGAAATCGGATTTTTGATGTCATGCACAAATTTTGAGATGTATGAAAATTACGATTACGGACACTTCCGAAGTAAGTTTTCGAGCACTTTTTGGGTTGTTACATTAGTCTACTGTCAATACTACAATGCAAGTTCTCTCACAGAAAGAAGTCTCATATCTCTCTCATTATGATATTTTTTACAAAATCACTAACTCTCTTAAGAGACATTCAACTATTATGTTCAATACTATATACTTGCCCCTATACTCATGAACATGACCTTTGACTATTGTACTATGATCACTTTAGGACTTTACTAGCTTGTAATGTAGGCTCGTGAGGCTCTGGTAAGAAGTTTTTGGAACATAGTAACTGAAGGCCCTCCTTAACACTGCATTTTCTTACACTTTTTCCCTAACAACTGATGAGTCATGAAAATATGCCTTTTATGAAACCCAAAACATAGGATTATTATTAGTTTTTAAGCATGTTTTCTTAGTTTGATGTGTGTTTTATGCTTATTTTCAGGAAAATGATGATATTATGGACTTAACGGATAGCGAATTGGTTTCCTCACATTATTTTGGCACTGAGATTCAAGGACCTGTTCGTGAATAAATTTGAAGAATTCGTGATATGGCTGCTCATGAGAAAGTTTAGTATGCCAAAGGGCCCTTAGAAACAACAACATAAAAGTTGGATAAACTCACAAGGGCTAAACAGATTAATCATTCCAGAAGTGTGTGATCATTTGAGTGAGGACTTGATTGGAGTGTGTGTTGTACAAGGCTGGTTTTGTGTATTTAAACTCTGGACAGGAGCACAGACTGGAAATATTGAACAGGAATAAGATATGGATGCAAGCTACAAATATGAAACCATTGTTGAAGCAATCAAGCAACCTCGGAGTAGAATTCATGGGAGATGTCACTTGTGGACTTGCATCGAGCTGTGAATAGGGTTGGACAAGCATGAGGGTCATGTGATACTGTTAGAATGCTAGAAAATAACAATAGAGCTGCAATAAAAGACAAATAAATATCACAAGCCATCTCGGAGAAATAATGAAGACGTGTTGATATTGTTGCGCTGGGACTTTTCTACTGCCAATGGCCATTGATGCAGCACATTTGAAGGTATACAATGTTGGCAACACAGTAGCTACATGTTCTGGGACAAGTTAAGAAAAAATAGAACAAAAGGGAGCAAAGAAGCACACAAAGAAAGGGTGCACAGCTCGTGCTGATCTTTACCAGTCATGAAATGGGTCATCTAGGAGATTGCATATGAGAACTTCATCGAAGGCCACTACACAAGCCCTTTCACGGCTCATGGTGCACTTCACGAGCTGTAAAGGTTCTTGTTGAAAGCACAACATAATAACAAAGTCCAAAACGTGAAGGCAAGAACCAAGGTAGCCTTGCACAACTCGTGGACAGTTTCACGAGTCATGAAGGCACTCGTGAAGAGAAGCCAACTTTTGACTATTTTTATGCCAAGGAATGCACCATGAAGGAGTTTGGAGAAATGTTAACCTGACCACGATTGGTTGTCCGTCTGTGAAGAAAGCACTTCCAGATTTTTAAAGTTTTCCTAGTCTAATTAAGATTAGTTTTCCTAATTGTTTTAGGTTGGGTTTTTTTATTATAAATAAGACTTTTAATTATTTGTTTTATAAACTTTTGCACCCCACATATAGGGGCTGCTGTGTCACGATAAAAACATTGGATTTTCCAAATTTCCATTGGAAGAACTTGCTGGACAGTGAGTAAATTTCCAGCAACGTTAGTTGTGGTTTTGGTTATCGTTTGAAGTGTAAATCAAGTTCTTGTCTCTCGTTTCTTTGTGTGACTTCAAGAGTTGATCTATACTTCCTTTTCAGTTATTTAAGTATGAATCTCAACATGATTCTTGTTTCAGTTCTTGCAAGTTTAACAATTTAAACCCACAACTAAGGTTGTGGGAACCATGACAATTCAAAGAGATTGACAAATTTGGGGTAAATACAGGTATTACTTGTTGTATACATTGTAGTGTTCTTCACTTTAACTTCTTCCTTAATGAGTCGAGGTATTAGGGTAAGCCTGTATTCATTACATGCTCGAAAGGATGTGGTGATTAGGAAAAGAACTCTACAACAAAAATTTGGGTTTTTTGTACTCATAGTTGTGATCTTACGTCAAACCCCCCCATTTTTACTTTTCTGCATTATTTATTTTTTTGAAATATAACCAATGAACAAAGTAGGATAATTAGTAGAGTTGTTTCAACCTAATCTTTATGGGATCAATCCCAACTCTTAGCTGGATAAATATATTGCTAATGATCATCCATATTCTATAAAAAGAAGTATGTTTGAACGTTATCAAAAATGGCGTCATTGCCGGGGAATACTATTTTGAGATGATCTACGTTTTCTATTTAAGTTTTTAGTTCTATTTTCTAGTTTGGGTGTTTGTTTTTGTTTTTGTTTTGATTACTACAGGGGACAAAGTACTGCAAAATAAATGATGATATTCAAAGCAGTCTATGGTGATAGGTGTGCTCTCTCCTATAATCTTTGTACTAGTATTAGTTCCTGCAGGGGTTTGATAGCTCTATTAGGAGATTTGCATGAGACTATGAAACCTTTGATGATACAGTTTCTAAAAGCAAGATTGGATCTGATTGAGGAGATTGAAATATTTGGCTTGGATATTGATGATTTAGATGTTTTATTGAGCTTGAGGGTTCATGCTTCTGACGCCTAACAAGTTAGTGACAACTTGTCTAGGGAAGAGAAGAGGCATGTGAGCCAACTTGAGGAGCTAAACCTTGAGGGCCATCTACTTTATCATGTTGTTATAGATGTTGTCACTATTTAGAAGAGTACACTAGAGTTATGTGAGGGATTAGATAATATTTTTAAGAATTCCGGTGCGTGTAAAAATGAGGGTGTGAATAATGATAATAGTAGAATTCATGAGTTACGATGTATTGGACCTTATTCAAATCATTTTTCTACCCTATGTTTAGACGATGAGATATTAATCAAATCATCCGCATAGGGAAGAATATGAAGAGGAAAAATATGTCTATATTGTTGAACTTATTAGGCGAAAGTCAAAAAATTACATTCCTTGTATTAAGGTTAAAAATCATAAGGTACGATCTCTTTTATTTGGTCTCTTTATTTTTATACCACCACCCCTAGAGCATAGTAGAAAATTGTAAAAAAAGCTAGGGGTGCAGTTCATAAGTTCAAAGTGGAGGAAAAAGTAGAAGGGAACACATGTGGATACCTGATGAAGTCTAACTAATCAGGTACATTACTACTAGTGACTAAGGCATCGCATGTATGATCACTTCCCTTGTTTTATATATTGGTTTGACATTCATTAGGGTTAATGCATACATTTTGGTCGGGAGTGGGGAATCTTGAACCCTTTGGTGTTTGTCTTGCCATGTTTCTTTTCTCTGAAGGTGTATTAGCTAGTAGAATTAGCATGTTTAGGTTGTTTTGTTTGTGCAAATATATGTGTTTATAGGAGTCTATAGTATCCCATATTTTTTTGTGAAAAACATGCTCCAATTAATTTCTTTTTTCAAAATGCATGAATGTGCATGCATCCCATCCCGACTAACTTGTGTGATCATTGTAAAGCATTGTAGACACTGTCTAGTTGTCATCTTGATGAATGAAGCATGACGTTTTTGGTCAGTACTGAATAGTGTAGGAGATGTGCCATGTGTGGTGAACTTTTTTGTTTAAATTCGGTTAATGCACTTGTACGCAACAAATTGCTCGGTTAGTCCCACTAAAATGATTGAGTGATTGGATTACGATAGTATATTATGCCATTTTTGTTGTGAAGGTGCTTAGCCTAAATTTGACCAACCAAAGAAATTGTTCCCATTGAACAAAAAGTTGATCTAGAATAGACGTTTTCTTAGTAATCACCCCACTGACCTTTTTTATGTATCTGCAGATCTTTTCGTTGGCCCTAGTTTCTCCAAGGACTTTATGAACTTCAAACTAGGCCAAACCTAATTAGGAGGTTGGCTTATGCTAGCCCTAGTCCTCTAAAAGAAATTGTACATCTCAACTCAAGATAAAGTCTAAGTTGAGGGTGGTGACTGTAAAAAAAAAGTTGTAGAAAAGTTAAGCTGTAGAAAGAGTCATGTGATGAGAGAAAAAGAAAAATTTGGAGTGTGATCATGAGTAAAACATAATAGCAAAAAAGAAAAGAAAGGAAAAGAATGAATAAAAATGGAATCACTCCCAATGGCAAAGAAAGTGGGACAAACAGGGGCAATAAGAGTTTGGGGGCCGAAAGTAGATGCCTAAGCCAAAGTTGTGTCTTGGAGGGGCAAATTAGTCACTTTGATACTAAATGTACCTCACCCTAGCCCGAGCCTACATTACAAACTTCAAAAAGTCCTAATATGATCCTGAAAAGTCATTTGAGAGTCAAGGTGGTGAAAATAAGGGCAAGCATATGGTCTGCACTTATGTATTGATTGGATGTCTTTCTGAGCATGAGTATCTACATTCCAGTCTATATTTTGCATATATACTGTGTATGAGACTTCTTTGTAATGAAGGCACTATCCTTGCACTGTTTGGTTATTGGTTTGACTAGTTCATCTTTGATATTGAGTTTATGTGGGTCAATTGTATATGTTATAATGCTTAACTTGATCTATGTGGGTCAGTTTGGATGCGAGTGCTAAGCTTACTTTTTGGGCATATGTTTAAGATTGAGGGGTTACTATAGGAAAACTGATAGATATTTACATTTAAATATCGTTTAGTTTTTCGTTTTATTATTGCTTGAGGACAAGTAATAATTCTAAGTTGAGGGTGTTTGATGAGTCATGAAAATATACCTTTTATGACGCCCAAAACATAGGATAATTGTGAGTTCTTAAGCATTTTTTTTTAGTTTGATGTATGTTTTATGCTTGTTTTCAGGAAAATGATGATTTTATGGACTTAACGGATAGAGGACTGATTTCGTCACATTATTTTGCCACTTAGAGTCAAGGATCTGTTCATGACTAATTTGGAGAATTCGTGAGAGGGCTGCTCATGAGAAATTTCAGCATGCCAAAGGGCCCTTAGAAATAGCCACATAAAAGTTGGACGAGCTCACGAGACCTAAATGGGTTAAGCATTCCAGAATTGTGTGATCATTTGAGTGAGGACTTGATTGGAGTGTCCAATGTACAAGGCTGGGTTTGTGTATTTAAAGTCTAGACAGGAGCACAGGATGGAAATGTTGAACAACAATAAGACATGGATACAAGCTGCAAATAGGAAGCCATTGTGGAAGCAATGAAGAAACCTTGGAGTAGAATTCATAGGAGATGTCACATATAGACTTGCATCATGCAGTGAGAAGGATTGGACAAGCATGAGGGTCATGTGGTACTATTAGAGGGCTGGAAAATAGCAACAGAGTAGCAATAAAAGACTAAAACGGCAACATCACAAGCTATCTCGGACAAATAATAAAGACATGTTGATATTATTGCTAGGAAGTTTCTACTGGCAATGGCCATTGATGCAACACCTTTGAAGGTGTAAAAATGTTGGAAACATAGTAGCTACATTTTCCAATACCAGTTAAGACGAAATAGAACAAAAAGAAGCAAAGAAGCACACCAATGAAGGGTGCATGGCCTGTGGTGATCCTTACCAGTCATGAAACGGGTCGTCCAGGTGATTGCATGCGAGAAATTCATTGAAGGCCACTCCAAAAGCCCTTGCACAGCTTGTGGTGCACTCCATGAGCCGTGTAGGTTCATGTGCAAAGCACTAAGGCAGCAACAAAGTCCAAAAAGTGAACGCAAGCACTAAGGCAGCCTTGCACGACTCATGGAAGTTTCACGAGTCGTGAAGGCACTCGTGAAGAGAAGCCAATTTTTGAATATTTTAATGCCAAGGAATAGACAATGACGGAGTTTCAAGAATTATGAGATTGACCACAATCTGTAGTAAGTCCTGTGAAGAAAGCACGTCCAGATTTTTAAGGTTTTCCTAGTCTAACTAGGATTAGTTTTCCTAATTGTTTTAGGTTAGTTCTTTATTATAAATAAGAGTTTTAGTTATTTGTTTTACATATTTTTGTACCCCACATTTTGGGGCTGCTGAGTCACGATAAAAACATTCAATTTTCCAGATTTTCCCTTTGAAGAATATGCTGGACAGTGAGTAAATTTCCAACAACGTTTGTTGTGGTTTTGGTTATTGTTTGAAGTGTGACTCAAGTTTTTGTCTCTTGTTTATTCGTGTAACTTCAAGAATTGATCTCTACTTCCTTTTCGATTAATTAACTATGAATTTCAACATGATTCTTGGATCAATTCTTGCAAGTTCGATAATCTAAACCCACAACTTCGGTTGTGGGAACCATGACAACACAATGAGATTGAAAATTTTGGGTAAATCTTGGGATTGCTTATCATATACAATGTAGTGTTATTCACTTTAACTTCTTCCTTGATGAGTCCATACATTAGGGTAAGTCTATATTCTTTACATGCTCGGAAGGTGAGAGTATTCTGGGGTCCATAGCAAGGGTTAAACAATACATGTTATGACACCGGAAGGTGATGAATGCAATGTGTTTAAGAAGGACTAGAAGGTGAATTACATATTACGTAACTTTTTTGATCTTGTAACACAATCATGAATGGGTTTACAAAACAAACTTGGCTATTGTTTTGGGCTCTTGGGGACTGCAACCCTGTCATCATTAAACATTTTAAGCCTTAGTTTTTTTTTTGCATTCGTACTCATAGTTTTGATCTTAGTTCAAAACGCCCCCCTTCCCCCTTCCCCATTTTTACTTGTCCGCATTACTTGTTTTTTGGAAATAGAACCAATGACCGAAGTAGAATAACAAGTAGAGCTATTTCAACCAATTCATGTGGGATCGACCCCGACTCTTAGTTGGGTAAAATATATTTCTAATAATCATCCATATTCTATGAAAAGGAGTATATTTGAACGTTATCACTAACACTGTTATTTTTCATCTCATTCTCCCTTTCTCTTATTTCAATCTTTTCTAGGTGCCTTATTCTCATTGTTTAGCTTTTTGCCTTGTATTTTGCCATCATTTTTCTTTGTTTGCTTATTGATTAGGTATCACTCATTTTTCTTGAACCGAATAAATATTTTTATCTCCTTCTCCATGTATCACTAGTTCTCCCCATAATTTTGTGATTACCCTTACACCAGCCAACTTAGGCTTTCGGCCTGAGTCGAGGTGCACATTATCCAACCTAAGAACCAGGGCCACTTTTGGTAGGCACGCTCAACTTAAGCTTTTTTCCTCAAAGGTGCACAATGTTCAAGGAAGGACCAGGGACAATTTCATGATTTTACATCTAATAAGGCTAGATAACTTAGGTTTTTACAAAGAAAAGGTACATGAAAGGCTCAAACAAGATCAAGGGATATTTCACACATTTGGTTGGTCATTTAGGCTACGTGGGCTATTATTAACAATGACCTAAGATCCTTTCCTAACCAATTAACCTACAGTCTAAGTCATAGTAACAAGGCAAGTTCCGAATTGTAGCATAATATATGAATTTAGCAAGGTAAGCTCACACTCACATGACACTGATTACACTATCAACACAAACTTTCAAATCATATTTTTCATCTCAATTTTATCCTCACATATCAGAACAGGCATTGCCATCAATCAAACATACATGGTTGCTATATAGACTAACTAATAAAATTTTAGTGGCTATCATTTTCACAAAAACATAAAAATACATATATGTCATAGATATAAATGTTATATGATACCAATGCTACCTATACATCCCGAACATATCGGTTCAATAGAAATTAAATGTACGTGGCATGAAAAGAAACCAGGCAAGAAAACCCCTAGGATTCAAAATTTAGGACAGTTATAGGGCAAGCTCACTTAAACTTCACTAAGGTCAATAACTACCCACACCCCTATTGAAAAAAGGTGTATTGTCCTCAATGTACACCAAAAATGCAAAATAAAGGGCGGTGGTCAAAAAGAACATACTTGGGTGACTAAGCACTAGAGCTTGGGTGAGTCTGGCCACCTTCTTGGTGGCCTCATTAGTTGTAGAACCATGACCGCATGGGTTAACAACCCTCACTCTCTCAAGCTCTCAAGCCTGATTCAACTTCTCATCCTGCCTCGACCGCATAATGACAAGCTCTAGCTTCTAGTCCTCTGTCAGTGCCACATGCAACCTCACTGCATCAGGATCATCATTAGTATGGGGCCTCTTCTTCTGGGAAGGCTATGAAGGCTCCTCAGGAGCAAACAAATCCACCACAGTCATTAGAGGCGCAGTCTGTGGGAATGTCGCCGGTGCGGCCAGAGCTGCTGGATCTCCATCTGTTGGGCTATCATAACTAATGGTTGTGCTTTAGTCAGGCTCTATTTGACCTGTAACTCAAAAAATATGTGTGACTATCCTCAATTGTAAGTCAAACCTGAATAGTAGCGACTGTGAATGCCTGCATGTGGTCCTCGGACTCTGTAATAGTCTGGCGGACCCAGGGCCTTATCTCCTGAAGTAATTGAGTCAATTAAGACTCAGTGTGTGCTTTTTGTTGCGCCATGTTCTGAACTGATGCCGCCGATACATAGACCATGCTGGCGGGTGTTATTTGTGTATTGATTGATAGTGGGGCAAGAGTAGTGGTAATGGGTTCCCTCTCTACCTCTAGCTCAATCTGTAGGGGCCTCTCCTCAGCAGTAGCAGCAACAATGGTGGTGGGTGGAGTTTTAGAATATAGCTCATCGCCAAACATCTTGGCCATTTGAGCTGGCAGGTGTAGTGCTCACCAAAGTGCCAACTAAATATCCTTAGCCTTGATCAGGTTGGCATCTAGAGTGCACTGGACCGCAATTAATGAGTCTATGTAATGTAGACTCTCCACTCCTGACTCTAGATAGAGTCTATAGATAGAGGAAGGAAAGCGGAAATAGATGGACCTCAACAAGGCTGCCTTATGGATTTGATCTGCGATGAGGCTGCCCAATCGATCTCATATCCAGCCAAGATGCTGGCTACACAAATAGCATTGTCTGGCATTAAGGATTTATTTACAAGCATCAGTTTGATATGTGACCTCACAACGGCCCACCAAAATTTAACGGTTAAGCTAATGGAGGTCTTCACAATGGCCTCAAAAGAAGTGACTACCCATGCTAGGTGCGGGTCGTGCTCAACAATCTGCACTGCCACCCATCTCATCAAGCTAGCTCTGCGGCTCTGGTCTCTTGTTAGGATATTTTCCCAAGTCTTCTCTAACCTGCGATGGCACTCTGTTATGGATCTGGGGGCAGGGAACTCGGGCTCGACCATCATATGGTGGATGGTAGTCTCTGAAATGTGCACCTACTGGCCCCTCACTCTAGTATATGTCAGCCTGGGCTAAGCTAGGGGCTTTTTCCCCTTATGAATAGTGCTGAGAATTGTGGAAGGGTAGGATGCGCAAAATTCCTGAACCATGGTCGAGGAGTACTTCCCAAGTGTGTTGGCTGGCCACTGGAGCCCATATCTATGAATAGTATCCTAGGGACCGGGGATACTGTCTAGTTCATAGGGGATTAAATAGGGCTCTTAAAAAATATAGCGAGATGGTTTTCCTTGCTCATTCCTCTAGATGCCCTCTGCATAGATATCTTGCATGCCCTCAATGCATCACTAGCTAGATAGATCATCTGGTGTGATGGTGATGCCTGAGGTGCTGCAGTAAAGGACTCTGTCTCCAACTTGTTACTAGATCCTGAATCTGAATCAGTCTCCTCTCTGAGTGGAGTTATCCAAATGGAGCTGCTATTGTTGTTCCCTCCCTTGTTAGACTAGGGAGTGCGAACAGCAATAGCCTGGGTTTGGGCCAACCCAAGTTTGGTGGTTGCCCGTGTTTATCGTCCATGATTATCCGGGTTAGGTCAGACACTGAGCTCCTCAAGTGACCTACTAGTCTTTCTCAGCCCTAAGCCTCCTCTAAATGGCTCAGATTTCATCATGTCTTGGCTTCGGGGCCATAATACCGAAACATCGATATTCTACACCCATGGTTAGATGCACAAGTCAAAATGAAAAGTAAATTCAAATCAAAATTTTTCACAGAAGGGACTATAAAGGCACTTCTACAGGCCAGAGTATGAAAGAGGAACCATAGAGAGCCCTCGTAGAAACAGTGTACACAAATTTGCTTACTGGAATTTCCTATACAAAACCAAGTATAAGTTGTTGAAGCATCTACAAGTCGTAAACTAAGCTGTAGAAGTATTTCAGTGTCCAAACTTTTACTGTCAAGGAACTACGAGACCTGTCTATGAGTTGTAGAAACATCTATGATTCATAGAAGGTCTGATCTGATAGGTTCTCAAAAACTTCAAGTTTTAAGATTTTCATACGATGGGCAACTACGGGTCATTCAACTTTCTAGAGCCCATAAAAGTCCCTTGTAAATTGGAAAACCCAGTGAGCTGAGTTTCTAAGCCCATCGACATTGACCCCACACAACATTTTTAATAACAATTTATGCATCAAAGCAATATACACACACCCGCACATGACTCAAATCAAATACTCAATACCCTACGTGGAAGTTATTTCATAAACCCCATCAAATATCATGTTACATGTCTTCCAAAATCAACTGGCCCCGTTTGAATGACTTAGCATCAAATTCCACATGTACATGACATCAGACACCGACTTTTCTTGCACATAGTCAGTTCAATTAAATTCAGATGATATGTGACCACATGATTTTAATACACATCATTCAAACAAAAAGACAAAGTCGTATAAACCATTTTCTGACTTTTAATCTTCTTCAATTATTGGCAACCCATTAGTCAAGTTCAAATTAAATAAAACAATAATAATCATTGGATCATACTCAAACCCATAGGGTTACCATACCCATATAATATTGCAATAATCACATCAATATCAGTAATTAAAAGGATTTAGGGGCAAACAC
>JAPFFP010037085.1:0-15217 GCA_026153255.1 Solanum medicagineum | reverse complement strand
ACCAACCTTCCACTTGGACCAATCACAAGTAGCCACACATATGACCCCACTAACAATTAAATCTTAAGGACTACACTGAGAAGAAAATTTATATTTGGTCCCGAACTTTGCCAAAATTGAACCAATTAAAGACTTACGGGTTTTAACTTAGGGGGTATAACATAAATAATGTTATGCAATGCAATGTCAAATAAAATGATGCTTGTCTGTCCTACGATACACATCTGCTGATCATTAACATGCCTCAACCAGAACCCATGCGGGCCACACATGGACCATGTATCAGCCGGAACCATTTCCCTTCGGCAATTTTCATTTCATATCTAGCCGGAACCATTTCTCTTCGGCTTGTCATATCTTTTCTCTTTTTCTTTTCACTAGCCGGAACCATTTTCCTTCGGCTTTTCATTTCTTTGCTTGGATCATCCAACAAACACATAGTAAATGCACAATAATCATGTTCATGGAGAAAAAATGTGGAAGATGCCTATACGAATCCTACATCTCAATCAAGAATGGCTAGCTCAATGCCATAAATGTTGCAATATCCTCAATCGCAATACCATCACAACTTTAACCACATTCACATCTAAAATAAGTATCACTTCGACATCAATAACAAATAATTACTATTTCACATAGAGTAAATCTCCATCATAAATTCACAAGTCAAATATCACCATAGGATAATTACCCAATTCAAAATATTTCAATCAAAGCCTACATAAATCCATCTCTATTCCAAAATACTCAATTGTATACACATTAGAGAATACGAGGTTCAACATATTTAACAAAAGGTTAGAAATCCACTTGCCTTATATAAAGTCTCGTATCACGTCAATTCCGAAGCTTTTCCCTTTCTATGACACATCAATTCACCAAAATCTATTCAAATATAACATCATAATTATATAATGAATCTAACGACACTAAAAAGAATTAACTCGGGTGAAAGGGTAAAATGGTCCAAAAATTTCATCGCCAAAAAATACCGATGGAATCTAGAAATGTTTATATGAAAATGTTCCCCAAGTGATAAGGAATTCAACGGCAAAAATCAATTCAAAAATGGAGCTAATATGAGGAAGAAATCGCATGTCAAAGTTTTTGAAATATATTAAAACGCAACAGAAAGATCATGAATTTTACCTCAAACAATGCACCAAAAATCAATTTCTGAAACTCCCACGGTGTTCTCCTTCAAAAAAATATACAATTTAGCCTTTTGAATCGCTCAAATTCGATCAAAATTGAGAGAGAAATCATTGGTTGAAGTTTGGGGAATACTCGCTTTCTTGGAGGAAATCCTCAATCTTCGTAGTTCTTTTAAAGTGAAAGAACTTGGAAGGATGTTGATTGAAAGAATTATCTTTGATTCTTGAATTCTTGACTTAGAAACTTTAGAGTTCTTGATGAAGAACCATAATTCTTGAAGAAGAAGAGTCAGGAAATCCTTTCTTGGGATTTTTGAATTTGTTTTCTTGAAACCCTAGGTTATGATTTAAAATCCTATTAGAGCTTCATGAATAGATGAAGAAGTTCGGGTTGGGTAGATTCAAATTCATGAAGAATAACTTACCTTGAGGAGGAATCTTGGAAGCTAATCCTAACTTGATGATTTTCTTGATGATGCTTGAGTGTTTACGTTTAGGAGAGAAGGGAGAGGGTTTTGATCATGAAAACTGATGTTTTCTATGTTTTGGGGACCATAAATAGACCCCCAAAGGATTTAGGATAAAAATACACTCAAATTATAAAGAAAAAAACGTCATTAACTCATCCAGTGAGGGTCCGCAATGCGCTCCGGCACGGACTTTCGGACAGCTCTGCACCTCTCCTCTAAAATGGTCATAACTTTCTACTCCGGACTTCAATTAACGCAAAATTAGATGCATTGGAAAGCTAATTCGAATATATTCGATTCGACTTATTATGGGTCATATAACTCATTATACTTTAGGAGATATGGTTATTTGAAGTTGACCCTTCTATTGACTCATACGAAAACTTAGTTGCTAGGAATTCTTTGAACTTGACTTGATGTAAAAGATTCCTTATGACTCTAAATCACATCTAATATATACTTAGGAATTGCTCCTAGCATATGTATACAACTTAAAGGTCACTGGTTCACCTACCTTTTATAAAATCTTACGTTAGAACTTGAACGCTAAGAAAGTTTTTAGCTTAGCTTCGTCTAGAGGGTGTGTGACCTTAGATCTTCTCCAATTCTATTCCCACATTAAAAATTTGACTTTAAAACTTATACTCAATTAGGAATTGTTAACTGAAATGCTATATCATATGAAGAACGGCTCAGTCTTAGCTTAAAAAAAATTGGGGTGTTACACTAGATTATCCATTTCTCTCGGTACCTCTTTTGGATATAATATAGAGGACCTAATTGCTACAACCCAAGCCGCCCTCCTAGACCATCCTCCACCGATTCATCCGACCTCCCAAGTTCAATCTAAACCTCCTTATATGCCACCTTTAAGCACCCAATTTTCAAATGACAACCATCAAATTTCATATCAATTAAGCACTTATGAACCAATATTGCACCCATAAAATCCTACCCATGTTCAAGATATGCCTCCTAAGCCCACTGCCAATATAATAAAAGTCAATACCTTTGGAACCCACATCCACAATCCTATATATGTTGAGACCTCTCCTTTTCTCCATAACTATCATGAATCGAAACCTTCTCAAAAGGATATGTTAATTAAGTCCCTGACTGAGAGATTGGATAGTCTGACCAATCGAATGCGACATGTAGAAGAAAGCAAAAGGGTGGTTGGCTTGAGCTATGAAGATTTATGCATGCACCCAGATGTTGAGCTACCTGAAGGATACAAACCTCCAAAATTTGAGTTATACAATCGTATTGGAGACCTTAGGGCTCATTTACGCATGTATTGTGATAAATTGGTAGGAGTTGGGAAGAAAGAGAAGATTAGAATAAAGTTGTTCATAAGAAGCCTTACAGGGAAAGTGCTGACATGGTATATAGAACAAGATTCACGAAAGTGGACAAGATGGGAGGATTTGGCTTCTGATTTCATGGATAGGTTTGGGTTCAACATTGAGAATGCACCAGACTGGTTTTACATTAAAACCTAAAGAAGAAGCCAAGTGAATCGTTTCAAGATTGTTCCATAAGATGGAGGTTTGAAGCTGCTAGAGCTAAACCTCCTATGGAGGAATCTCAAATGAAGGATTATTTTATTCGTACTCAGGAGCCTCAATACTATGATAGAATGATACTTGTGGTGGAAAAGAGCTTTGTTGATATCATCAAGTTGGGTGATAGAATCGAAGAAGGCATAAAAAATGGAACCATTATCAATCTAGAGGTGTTACAAGCTACTGATAAAGCTTTGCAATCTAGTTGTATGCTTGAAAATCGCAAGTAAAAAGAAGCGAGTGCTGTAATGATGGCACATAAAGTTCCTATAAGACACCAAATACCAACTCCACCACTCTCTTATTATCCTACATCACCATACACCACCCCTCCTCCTTTTTATCCACCATTTACTCCATATCAAACTCCTCTTCCTCCATATCAACAATCCACATATCCCGTTTATCATGCCCAACCAACATACTTTCAAACACCTCCACCTCCACCCCTTCAACGCCCAAATTATAGAAACCATCCAAATTTTGAAAGAAAACCTATGAAATGCTATACTCCTCTGGCTGAACCTATAGCCCAACTCTATGAAAGATTGAAAGAGGTTGGCTGTATCACTCCTATATCCAGACACTTAATCCAAATGGTATGATCCAAAAAAGACTTGTGCATATCAGTCAGGAATGAAGGGACACACCAGTAATGTATGTCGCTCTTTGAAGGATAAGGTTCAAGACCTGATTGATACTAAAGTCATACACTTGAAGGATCCTACACCAAATACATCCAACAATGCATTCCCAAATCACCAATGAGTATGTTGAAAGCAAAACTCGATCATGATTGTGCCATTTTGAAGCCAAGGTCACCTTATTCGAATCATTGGAAATTCTAACAAGAGGAACATCTATACCAACAAAATAAATGGAGAGATCTGGCTTGGGTTTTGCATGACAAGTATTGTTTATTTTCTGATTTAATGCTCTTTTATTTTGTAATTGGAATTATGTCAAACTTGATTCCTGTTTAAGAGGGATATGTAGGCGCTCCTATTGAGTTCGGTCTTATCATAATAAAAATCTTATTTTTCCCCTAGATCATGGACTGGGGCATAATATTTGAGAGGACCTCAAAAATTCTTTTAGAAGAGCACATTCCTTATCGAATGAGTAACTGGGGAAGAATTTTATAGAAAGACCTCAAAAGTTCTTTTATAGCATTTCGTAAAAATTGGGGCAGAAACTTTTGAGTGGCTCTCAAAAATATTTCAACAAAGTTGAATTCATAATTGAAAGATTGGCCTTCAAAAGGACATTAAGATGAAAGGTTGAATACCGACAACATATGGAGCATGCGGATCAAGCCAAAGCTACAGATTAACATCCTTTTTTTTTAAACTAAAATTTTTCTTTGAACGTAGAAAAGATAGGTATGCATGCTAGGATTGGACTCTTTGCATCATGCAAGCAATTATCACTTTTCTTACAATGGGTGAAGGGTAAACTGTCTTATTACTTTTAATCTCGGCCTACTTGACATTGAATTTTTGCATTGGCCTACTAAATTAGTATAAAAATACATTTTTGCATTTGTCCTTCTAAAAAATTACATTTTTTGCATTGGCCTACTAAATTTGCATGGAATTATATTTTTTTTGGTGGCCTACTGAAATAGCATTCTTTGCATTGGCCTACTGAAAATTACATTTTTATATTAGCCTACTGAAAAAATTACATTTTTTGCATTGGCCTACTAAAATTACATGAAATTACATTTTTGCATCGGCCTACTAAAAATTACATGAAATTATATTTTGCATTGGCCTACTAGAATTGTGTGAATTGAATTTTTGCATTGACATACTAAATTTGTATTTTTGCATTGGCATACTAAAATCGCGTAAAATTGCATTTTTATATTGGCCTACTAAAATTGGATGAAAATTTGCATGAAATGAAATTTACATTTGGCCTACTAAAAATGCATTGAAAATTGCATGAACTACTAAAATTGTATTTTTGGCCCACTTAAATTGCATTGCCTTCTGTGAAAATTTTGCAAGGCCTACTGAAATCGTATTGCATTAAAAAAAAACTTTTGCATGGCCTTCTAAAAATTAAATTTTGCCTACTGAAATTGCATTGTGTTGTTTCAAAAATTTTACATTGGCCTGAAATCACATTATATTATATCCTTAAGGCGTCATTTTTCATGGCCTAGGGATATAATTTATGTTCATCCTGATCCAAAGGCGTCATCGTCCAAAGACATCATCTTTGATGGCGTGAGGATATAGTTTATAATTAGCATGACCCAAGATATCATAGCCTAAGATGTCATCCTTATCGTCTTATGGCAAATTTCATGGTCTAAATTGGAACCTGCATCATGTTTATGAATCCATTTCACTACTTACAATATGTGCTTTAACTATGTTATCTAGTGTCTTAAGTTTACAAATTTACAGATCTTGTGGAGCTCTACGGATTTTTACCATTTGATCCAAAATAATGCCTTTTCATTTTATTCAAATCGCAATAAATCATTGACTTCTTCTTTCACACTGTCCGTACTATCCCCTGCTTTCACTCTTCTATTAACATCCGAACAATATCGTATATTCTCATTTTTTCGGACTATCTTTCCAATTCAAGCTACTATCGTTCCTACTTCAAGTCCCACACCATTAATTTCATTTCTAGTAATTTCATTCTTTCCTAAATCCAGAACTACATAACCAGAGATATGTAGGCGACTTGAAACCGAAGTCTCAGCCGTAATATTTTTCACAATGCCTTTTTGTTCGTTCGGTTCTCCTGATATTATCTCATTGGTCGGACAAAATCGGCTACTCCGTCAACTATCTTTACTTGAAAATTCATTCTTCATTCCCGAGTAAAGAAGGGACAGCTGTTGACATCCAATTTTGACCGATCTATAACCTATTTGGGATTGCCATTTGATTAAGTATGTATTTTTAAAGCTATTTAAATAAATGAGTTCATTTTCGATTTTTTCCAAACAATAACGTACGTTAATATTTTTACATGTTGTTATAATAATTTTTTTTATTATTTGTAATAATTTTAATAGTAATAATATTTGTTAGGGATATATTATTTACTTTTATTATTTTTACTTAGTATTATATTTAGTGTCAAGTTTTAATAAAATGTTTACCAATTTATTTTATTTTTTAGTTTAATTTAAAAAAATAATATTTCACATTTTTTTATACAGTTATTATATATTGCATATTTTTTTTACGTAAAAGATTATATTTTAAAAATCTCATTTGTGTACATATTATAATTTAATTAGGTGACAATTTATTCAATTCTATCCCAACCTTATTCAATTCATAGCCATTTCTATCAAATTCATTTCAATTCTAGTCACTTCCTTGAAAATTATTCCAATTCTAGCCCATCCTTTTGATTTCTTTCATTTGTAACCTAAATTGGGTCAATTTGTGTCCTAATTTTAAATTCACAATTCAATTTAATTAAATCAAATTTGGAGACCCATTTTGAATCCGGATAACCCATATTTATACTCATGATCCGATCCATCTCTAAAATTTTAATTCATCCGTTCATTCTTTTAATCCAATGGTCCAATTTAAACAATTATTTTATTTCCTTTAATTGACTTTAATCCCCAAACCCTTGATTCTTTCTTCGTTTTTCATTCTCCAAAAGAACCATGGCTGCCCATCAACTCCATCTCTTCTCAACCTTAACTGCCGCTACCTTCACTCTCTTTTTCCGGCGGGTTCCGCCGGGAACAACCACCAGCAGCACCACCTTCTCTGGCGCCCTCTTCCTCTACCTCATCTCCTCCCCCTTTCTCCTTTTCTTGGTGAATTAACAGCCCCAAAGACCCACCAAAACCCCTTCGTGGCAGCACCTATGCAACCCCTCCTTCTCGCCGAAAAATACCAATGAAAACCACACTAAACGACCCCTTTTTGCTTCGACCTCACCGGCGAACCAGCCGCACCACCAGTCCAAATGACCCCATATCTCCCTCCGTCCCTCTATTTTCTCCCTTCACTATCGAAGAACCCCCTCAACAGCCCCCAGTGCCGCAACTCTGTCTTCCTCACCGAAAAATTACATGCGCCGCTCCCTCTCTCCTATTTTCCTCCTTTTTCATCACTCTCCAACCACCAAAACGACCACCTTTTCCCACCACAACAAACCCACTGAAACAACCCCAAAACCCGCCAAAACGAACCACCAAATGCCTGACCCTAAATCTGGCAAACTCCGAGGAAGTCAATGAGGGTCCTGAAATTGATACTTCGTTTGGTTTAAAGTTTCAATCAAATGATCCGTTCATGGTAGAGTTTGTTAACTTACTCTTTCTTTTCTTCTTTATCTTGCCATGTATGTTACTGTGTTACTTGTGCAATTATTAGTTTGTTTCTGTCAAAGTTAATGTGTGTTTATTTGGTATAAGCTTAATTAATTGGTTAATTTGTTAAATAGATTGACTGTATATCATGAAATATTGAGTTATGGAAGGGAAATATTTGATTTGCTTAGTCAAATTTTGAATTGCTGTGTTTAAACATGGTGTATTGTTATATGTGGCAAGAGTATATTCTCATGTTGCTTTACACAGACACCCCTTCGTTTGCTTTCCCTTGCACGGAAAGATTTTTCTTTTTTTAAAATCCTGCTACTTGGTTTGAAATATGTACTTACCAATAATAAAAGATTTTAATTGCCTCCCTCTAATAGATCTTACCTTGTTTAGGATTTAACAGATTTTTATTACTCTAATTATGATATGTATTACTGATTATCTCTATTCATATAAGGAAAATATATATGATTGCTACTCTTGCCTTTCTATCCGATTTATTTTAATTATATAAAGAGCTCCTCTTTCACTCAAAAAGGACCACTATTTTTGAAAGTTCCAAGAGCAACCCGTATAAAAGAAAAACAATTGAAAAGTTTTTTTCCATAAACTCACAGTTTTCTTAAGTTCTCTAGTCGTTTGGTCAAGCAAATTCCGATTTTCAAGATTTAATTTTTGAAGTAGCTGGTATGATTCTCACTCTCTTAATTCATTCATACATTCTTAATTGCTTGTTTATTTAATCTATTATTTCTTTATTTTTGCTATTTCTTACTGCTAGTTTATTTAGTTTTGCAGGTTCTTTTTAGTTCGAAGAGACGCCCAAGATGAGTGGAGGATTACTTCAAAGTTTTTATTTTATTTTTATTTGTCTTGTTGTATTTTACTTTCCGCAAAAATATGTAATAAAAATATAGTGAAAATCGGGGTTGTTATTGATCAGGGGGCGGGGATTTACGTGCTATATTTTTTAATCCCTCTTTATTTCTTCTCTTTTAAAATAAACTTTTTTCAAATGATTTGAAAAAGAAAATCATTGCCAACTCTTTTTTTTGAGTTGGACAATGTGTATTAAAATGGCTCTCTCCTAGCTTGTAGTTAGTGGGAGAGTCAACGGAATTATGAGATGTAATTCCATTTTTTTGAAAAAATAACCGACGCATCCCCGGAAGTATCACCTACCCAAACTTTTAAAAAAGGGGGTTATGTGTACTTATATGTAAATATTTATGTGTATATTTATATATCTTTTACAACTTTTTCAAACAAAAAATAAAGCTATATTATTTTCTAAGGCTGATCTCAAAACAAAATTGTTTTAGGTGAAGCTATGATAACTAATATCATAGTTTTGTACCTACAAAGAAACATATATTTTTAACTCTTTTAAGATCTTCTCTTATAAAATAAAGAAAATCTTTTACGAAGTATTTTTTTTTTGGGTATTTTAGTCCTTTTAGTTCGTGCTAGTTGTAACGCTCACGTTATCTATTATTCGCTCTCTTTAATAATTCTAACAATAAAAACAAAGTCTATGTGATCACTTAAGAGTAACATAATCAAATTAAAAATTATAAATATAACTTGTATGATCACTTAGATCTTAGTTAAATAATGAGTAAAATGAAATTATGTGTTGGTTGCCTATTTAAGATTAATAATCACGTCTTTTTATTAACGTTATTTAATCAAAGTCAATTTAATGTATTACTTAGATCTTGATTACTTGTTCAATTAACTTTTAATTATATTGTCACCTATTAAAAAAATAAATAAAATGAGATAGGTTATTACTTAGCATTAATCTAGGATAATTCTAAAATTAAGATACCTTTATTTGCAGCTCGCTACATACATAAGAGAGATTGTCGGGATCCGCCTTTGTAGACCTTGAGGCTAACACCTTCCTCTCGAGATAACTTGAACCTTTACCCAATCTCTGGTTGACCTTGACCTTAGGTTTAGATTTAGAATTAGAACGGTGTCCTAATGCATCCAATCATTAGGTGTCGACTCTTCAACTAGTTCAAATCCCAAAAGAGTCCTTGCCAAGACGTCGTCAAGGTTTTTGTCTTTTAGTGAGAAAAACTGAGGCGCTACACCTTTGACTCAATTAGATACTAGAAGTTTATTGGGTTTGGCGAGTTATTACCGAAGGTTTGTAAATGGCTTCTCTTCTATTGCTTCTCCCATGACTAGGTTGACACAAAAGAAGGCAAAATTTGTGTGGACCGATGATTGTAAAAAGAGTTTCCAAACTTTGAAAGATAATCTTGTCTCCACTCCTATTCTTGTCTCTATTGGAAGGGTTTGTTGTATATTGTGATGCCTCAAGAATTGGTTTTGGGGTGTTTTTGATGCAAAGTGGTAAGGTGATAGTATATGCCTTTAGACAACCTAAGGTGCATGAGATGAATTATCCCACCCATGATCTGAATTGGTGACTGTGGTATTTACTTCGAAAATTTGGTGTCACTATTTGTATGAGGTTCATGTTGATGTGTTTATCGATAACAAGAGTCTCCAATATGTGTTCAACCAAAAAGATCTTAACTTGAGGCAAAGAAGGTGGATAGAGCTCTTAAGGATTATGATATGAGTGTTCATTATCACCCTGGCAAAGCTAATGTCGTGGCCGATGCTCTAAGCAGGGCGTTTATGGGTAGTCTAGATCATGTTGATAATAGTTACAAAAGAGGTGGATAGGGAGGTTCATAGGTTGGCTAGATTGGGGTTAGGTTGGATGAAGTCGATAATGGTGGAATAGTGGTTATTGATGGTTCTAAATCTTCATTGATTGAGGAGGTAAAGGCAAAACAAGATCTTAACCCCGCCTTGCTAGACTTGAAGGCCTTAGTAAGAGATGGTAAAGTGGAGGTTTTCTCTTAAGGGGGAGATGGTTCCCTTAGGTACCAAGGTAGATTGTGCGTGCCTAGAGTTGATGACTGAGAAAGAAAATTTTAGATGAGGCTCATAATTCTTCCTATTCTATTCACCCCCGTTCTACAAAGATGTATAGAGATTTGAGGGAAATGTATTGGTGGAGTGGTATGACGAGAGACATTGCCAAGTTCATATCCAGATGTCACAATTGCCAACAAGTAAAAGCCGAACATCAAAGGCTGGGTGGCCTAGCCCAAGATATAGAGATTCCTACTTGGAAGTGGAGGAAATCAACATGGATTTTGTTGTTGGGTTGCCTAAGACTAGGAAGAATTTTGATTCTATTTGGGTTGTTGTGGATAGAATGACAGAGTCAGCTCACTTCCTACCGGTCAAAATTACTTATGGTTTATGTTTTTAAACGTAGGGGTTAGGCTGCGTACATCCGAGCCCACCTCATCCCACAATGAGCGGGAGCCTTTTGAGGCATTGGGATATGTTGTTGTTGTTATTGTATATTCATTAGTTGGTTATATTACATGGGGTTCCTTTGTCTATCATTTCGGATCGTGGTGCTTAATTGACTTCTCACTTTTAGAGGTCCTTTCAAAGAGGTCTTGGTACCAAAGTTAAGCTTAGCATGACCTTTTACCTTCAAATGGATTGCCAAATAGAAAGAACTATCCAAACTCTTGAAGATATGCTTAGAGCTTGTGTTTTGGAGTTTAAGGGTAGTTAGGATGAACATCTTCCACTCATTAAGTTTGCTTACAACAATAGCTATCACTCAAGCATTGGTATAACTCCTTTTGAAGATCTTTATAGCAGGTGTTGTAGGTCCCCGGTTGGATGGATTGAAGTGAGAGAAATAGCTTTGCTAAGTCCATATTTAGTCATGGAATACTTGAAGAAGGTGAGGTTGATAAAGGAGAGAGTGAAAACAACCCAAAGTAGACAAAAGTCCTATTCCAATCTGAGAAGGAGAGATTTTGAATTTAAGGTTGGTGATTTGCTTTACTTGAAAGTCTCACCCATGAAAGGCGTAGTTTGATTTGGCAAGACAGGTAAGTTGAGCGCAAGCTTTGTGGGTCCTTATAGAGTTTTGAGGAGGATTGGTAAGGTTGCATATCAGTTGGAGTTGCCCATGGAGATGGACATGGTTCATCTGGTCTTCCATGTATCTATGTTGAGAAAATGTGTAGGTGACTCAAGTGCTATTGTACTTTTGGATGTTGTGGGTATGTGTAGAAGATAATTTGACTTATGAGGAGGTCTCAGTGGAGATTTTGGATAGACAAGTGAAGAGGTTGAGAAATAAGGATGTAGCTTCTGTCAAGGTTCTTTGGAGAAACCAACAAGTTGAAAGTGCCATATGGGAAGCTGAGGCGGACATGAGGAAACAATATCCACATCTCTTCCATACTACTCAAGCCTAAGGTACTAATTTAAGTCCCCTACATGATTTCAAGTCTTAAGTTTCAGCCCTTATGTCATTTTGCATGCATTCATGTTTATGTTGACAAGTTTAAGGTGATTTTGACATTCATGTTGGGATTTTTTTGTTTTTAAAATGATGTTTAAATGCATTTGTTGCATTCATGTTGGACTGAAATCTTTATGATTACTTCTCTTATGTACATTTGTTTGACATTCGCGGATTAATGTA
The DNA here is from genome assembly GCA_026153255.1 of Solanum medicagineum. Lineage (NCBI taxonomy): Eukaryota > Viridiplantae > Streptophyta > Magnoliopsida > Solanales > Solanaceae > Solanum > Solanum medicagineum. Next base: position 3,152 of record JAPFFP010037085.1, on the reverse strand, counting down.
ACTAAGGGGAAGATATTGAAACACCCCAAAATGCCCAAAAATATGCCACGTGAATGCCCAAAATCTTAATTTCCATATATCTCAAAATTCGTGCGTGATATTAAAAATCTGACTTCATATTCATGATCGAGGGGCAAAAGTGAGTGGAAAATGGTTATAATCCTGATTTTATAGGACCCATAGCGAAATATAGTTTTTGAAAAATTTTGATTTCCAGTGGCGATCCGCGCCCTGGCCGTGATGTGCCAGGGGCGCAGATCAGTGTTTATTTTTCCCTGAAATTCTATTTTGGCCCAAGGGCCTTGGTCATAGCGCCGTGCCCACTTATTCATAAAACAACTATACTTAGCTTAGTTTCAACTCTATATCACTCAAGACTCTCTCAAAACCCTCTCCAACACTTAACCAAATATTTCAACCAAATTCAAGTGTCTCAAGCTTAATTCTAGATCTCAAGAACTCTATTTAAGCTTCAAGTCTCCTTTAAGTCTACATTAAGTATCTATTGCTTTGTAGGCTGACCACACCTTGTCGGGGGGTGCCATGCCTGTACTACCATGTTGAGGGCTAGATACCTTGACCACCTTGTTGGGGGGTGCCATGCCCATACTACCATGTTGAGGGGTGATACCTTGACCACCTTGTCAGGGGGTGCCATGCCCGTACTACCAGGTTGAGGGGTAGAAACCTCGACCACCTCACCGAGGGGGTGACATGACGCGAATTCCAAGTAGTAGTTGTTTGGTCTATGATTATGGTCTCTTCCCATACATGTAATCTATATTTGCAAGTTATATGATTAATAAGAATGTTTTACCTCAAGCATTGATCATGCATGCCATATTGATATTATACTTATCCATTGCTTATGACTATGCATTTAGACTATGTTGCCTTATGTCTTGTTGCATTGCATCCTACATGGTATATTCAAACGTACTAACACATACTCTATGCCTACATGATGTTACCATGTAGGAACCAGAGCACCTCTTGATCATCCTCCACATTGCTAGTTTTGGCATTTCGAAAGATAAGCTTTGGTGAGTGCTCAAGTCCGGGGACATAGCTTTGCTACTCTTACTATTTGATGTCTCTTTATGTTGAACATTTGATATTATGAGGGTAAGCCCGAAAAGTGTCTTGGCCCCTGCTCCAATCTATATTTAGAGGTGTCGTTAGAATAATTGATGTACTTATGCTTTGAGCTTTGACTCTTTTATGCTTTATAAATACAAAGACTTTCCGTACTCCCTTTTTCCTTATTTATATCTCTTGTTGTTGTTATTTTGCTTTCACGACCAAGGATGTGTGATTGATATGCTAAGAGGCTTGTTTGGGGTTCCTTCGGGTTCCTTATTCACCGTTTCATGTCTAGGTCCTAGTCTTGGGTCGTGAAAGCTATCTCTATTCACATTTGAGGATGAATGTTCCCAAGGGGGATATTGTAACGCCCTCAACGTAGTTCGGAAAGACCCTACGATGTATTTTGTTTCAATATCTTAAAATTCATGTAGAATTTCATAAATCTGACTTCATATTCTTTTTCAGAGGAAAAAATTGTGTGGGACCACGGTTATCTACAAGTTATAGGTTGTCCATGTCAAAAAAATAATTTTTTCGGTGAAACTTCGCAAACCAGTAAGGGTTTCCGACAAGTCCACAACGCGGACTTGCCGCGCCTTAGGTAAAAAACTCTCGAATTTTCTCTGTTTAGATGAGAATTTCACGTCTTTTTGGCCATTTTATGCCCTAGAACTCAAAGAAATACTCTCAAAAATGCTCTCCAATCTTCCTAAATCTTCCATTCAATCCCAAGCTTTTTCTAGAACTCTTGTTGGATTTCAAAAACCCAAGTGAAGCCGAAGTCTTCTTCAAGTAACTTTCAAGAAAAATTCAAGTTTAAGGTATGTTGGTCTTCCATCCATGGGTTCTTCCACCCATGGAGCCTCAAAACTATTTTTATCAATTTTCTTGATTCTAATAACTAATTCTTTATAGGTATTCTCTATTATCACTCCATTACATGAAATATATTGAAAATTATTGGTCATTGATTTATTGATGCATTAGCTCCTACTAATGATTAATATTATGATATGCTTATTACATTAAAGCTTTGTAAGCTATGGCATCTTGAAAGATTTGAAAATATTATGAATTTTTGAACAGTTTTCATGACACCCAAGTTAGGATTTTGCAAATATGTTGATGGGTTGTTTTGAATGATTCTTAAATGACTTTATTTTTACTCCTCTCATGTTTTATACTTTTGAATTGTATGATTTAAAGCTTAAATACATATACCCACCATGTTTTGGCTAAGTTATGTGGCAAATCTCTTATGTGATGAAGACTTTATGGTACATCATTTGATTTATGAACGTTGTTAATGTTAAATGAAAATTAAGCATGCTATGAGTTTATGAGAATGTTATAAATGTTATGAATAATACAAATCCCTTTATTTGATATTATGATGTGATAGTTTGATGAGCTAGTTTATCATATTCAAAGCTTTAAATGTTGTGATATCATGAGAATTCTATAAAGTTGAGGATTGCACGAGATGAATTTCATGTTTCCATGTCCATATTTTGAAAGATTATATGTATGATTGTGATAGGTTGTTTAAGAATGATTTAAATTGATGATATTCACTACATGTATTGAAGTATGGTGTCTAAATAATGAGAAATGAAGGCATATGAGATTACTATGTTTATTATTGACTTATGAAAAGTTTCTTATGAATGATGAAAAGGTTTCATTATATGTATGCTAGTTCATGAATGTGATGGAGGATGAGGTATATTAAGTACGTTGTGAAACTTGTTGATGTGATATGAAAGCCATCTATTATTGAAAGGTCTTCTTTATGATATTATGGTGTACAAGTTTATGCATGTCATGACCATACTCTCTATATGTTATTTGGGACTAAATTAAACTCATTGGAGTCAAGAATGAATGAATAAAAGAAATGTGAGTCCCTACCTAGTTATGATCATAAAACTATGATGGCTCGTTAATAGAGGGATATGAAGATGGTGCTACCCGATATTAGAGGCTTAGCCAAGATTATGATGCTAGCCGATAGTAGAGGCTTAGCCAAGATATAGGAGCTATCCTTATGATGATGATTAATGTTC
>JAPFFP010037074.1:0-15217 GCA_026153255.1 Solanum medicagineum | reverse complement strand
TATGACTAAACACGACATGCTTCTCATACTCAATCATACTTAAATTACTCAGCTCAGGTACTCAAACTCAATTTCAACTCTGATCATGTACAGAATTTCTTAAATCATTAAGTTTAGGGTTTGTGCCATCAAGTATGAAATACATATGTAAATCTCATATCAATAATCATGCAATGCAACAATTATCTCATACATTATCAGAAGGACTTAAAAGAATTACAGAAAATTTGGTAATTGATTGGCAAAAATACAATACCTAACTCATATTCTCAGAAATTGACCCAAGTAAAGGAATGGGTATGTGAATGGAAGTAGTTCCATACTTTGGTAAGCCTTACATACCCGGGAATAGAAGAAACAATCATACTTCAATCGATTCACGCCCTTGAATTGGAAACCCTAACTTCTTGTTTTCTCCTTTAGTGCTCTCAAGAACCCTTGAATTATGAAAAATGAATAATACCCTTAGGGTTCTGTTCTAAGGTTTTATTCAAGCCTAAAACGACCAAGGGTTTAATGGAATAGGGATTGGTATGGACAAAAATACCGTTCATTAAAACTACAATGAAGTTCGACCAGAGGTTGGGGCAGGCCAAGAATTTGTTGATTATGACGGTTCTGGTACATCTGACCTTACTTCTGAGATGGATGGTCTGTTATATTATAGAGTAGGGCCAAGAACCTACTTGGTTACCACCTACACAGAGTCGATGGCTAACGCTTCACTCTCTTTCCCCGCCAAGTTTCGGTTGGCTGTGGTTAGATAACGCATCTGGCCGACCTTGGTGGATAACACACTTACGCTGGAGTGTGTAGTACTAGTTGCCAATATCTTGGTTGGCTACAACATTGATTGGACCCAACTCATAGCAGACCAGATACATAAGTCAGCACTAAAGAGGGCACCTCCATCCCATTTTCATATGTTTCTCTACAAACTCTATGTAGAGTCGAGGGTGGAAATTTTGCACTAGCTGGAGTAGTTAGTTGAGGCCAAACATTCTTTGGAGCCCAGCCTAATAAAGGCTAATCAGAACCCGGTGGTACTTCAGATGGCACAACCTCCTCCTATGCTAGAGGTATTGGCCCCAGAGACACTACATGAGGATTTGACGACTGCCACCATCGCTACTGTTGTTGCTAATATTGAGGAGACACCTCGACAGCCCGAGGAAGTCGATATTGAAAGGGGTCCTACTAGAGCTTCTCCTTTACTAGAGGCCACCACTTCGCATCCTTCTACAACGGGCATGGTCTATGTGTTTGATGCTTCTATTCAAGCCATGATGCATCAATTATCATGTGTTGTGTCCCAGTTGTCTCAACTTATTCAATAGCTTGGGCCATGGGTCCGACAAACTATTGCAGACTCAGAGGAGCAGAGCTGGGCATTCACTATTTCTACGGTTCAGGATCGCATTTCTATAGTGTATACCTGCATCGATGCATTTGAGGAGTAGGTTCAGAAGAGGTTAGCTGAGACTCGACCTTTAAGATTTGTCAGTCATACACTAAGAGATCGAGAAACTTAGGGCTGAGATGACATCATCACTTGCGGCGCCTGTTACACTACTAGAGTCGACACCTCAAAAGTCACTATTCAACTTAATTACCTCCGTGGAGCCTACACTAACTTCCCACTAGTAGAGACCCCTTAAGGATGATGAGCCAGAGGATAAAAATGTACGTGCAAAGCTCTTAGAGGATGAAGAAGACGATCTCAAGCTTGCCTTGAGGAGATCAAGGCATGACGGGGAGATGAGGCTAGCTCATGAGTATGATAGGGCGAGGGGTATTGGCCCCTCCGAGTAGAGTATTATAGCTGAGGAAACTACTCAGCAAGGAGAGGGTGGCCAGACTCAGCTACAGATTGGCGCTTAGGCGCCAAGGTATGTTTCTGACCCATATTTATTTTGTTTGTACTTGATTTAGTGCATTGGTGATAATGCACAATTTTTTGGATGGGGTATGTGTAATTATGGGCGTTAGTGAAGTCTTAGTAGCTTATGCTCAATAAGTACCCCAAATTTTGATCCCAAGGTTTTCTTGCCGATGTTTTTTTTCGTTGTGGATATTTAATTTCTGTTGAATCGGCATATTTAGGATATTTAGATAATATTTGTAGCATGTAGTACTAAAACTTATGGCATATAGCATGATTTTATCTTTTGTTTTGAAAAATGGTACCCACCTAAACAAAAAAATTTTGATTAGTAGTTAAATGGCAACCATGCATGTTTGGGTGTTTGGCAATAGTTATCCTGATAAGTGAGGATAATTGAGATATGAAGTATGATCGATGAGTTTCTTGTTGATAATGTGTGCAATGTCATATGTGTGTGAGCTTATTTTGCAAGATTCGTGTATTTTATGTAATTTCGAACATGCCCTGTTACTCTATGCTAGATTGTAGATTAAATGGATTAGGAAGGGATCTTAGGCATTTGTTCTTTAATTAGTCCACTTTAGATTAGAAATGACCAACAAAATGATGTTCTATCCCTTGTTCCAAATATTTGAGCCTTTTAATGTATCAATTCTTTCAAAAACACCTAATTAGTCTATCCTTGTCTAGTGATAAACCTTGAAATTGGCCCCGGACTATCCTTGAGCAATGTTAACCTTGATTTAAGGTAAAAAACTTATGTTGATAGTGGCTACCAAAAGTGGACCTGCTTCCTGGAATAGATATTGTGTACTTCACTACAGGCTAAAAGCCTAAGTTGAGGGTGGCCGGTGTAAGGTAAAGCACAAAAATAAGGTGGTGAGTTGGAAATGAGGAGAAAAAGATGCAAATCATTTACCAGGTGCAAGAAAAAGAAAAAGATTCCTTAGACTGAGATTAAAAACAAAATGAAGTGTAAAATAAAGCAAAAGTTGAAAAATGAGAAGAAATTATCGGAAAAGCTTAAAAGTTGAAAAAGGTAGAATAAGGTGAAAGTATTAGAGTTGGTAAGGTGAAAGTGATGAAAAAGGTAATTCAAGAATGGCTTTTAGTCACTATTTTTCCAAAATGTCATGCCAAATCCCCCTGAGCCTATGTTACAAGCCTAGAAAGTCCTAAAGTGATTCTAGTCCAGTTAGTTGAAGGTCTAAGTCATGAGTATAGGAGCAACCCTATGGTACTAACCATTGCGCATAAACATATTTTGTGAGAGTGAGTGTGTTTGCACTGTCCCAAAACTAAATTTGTAATCATCATTAAGTGTAAAAACTGAGACTTCTTTCTATGAGGGCATTTGCATTGCATTGTTAGTATTTGACTTGTTCAGTGATTATGGACTATTGATCTTCCCTTACTTGCCATAGATGTGTTTTCAAATGCACCAGTATGTTTTGGTTTCCCAAATTGCTATCTGATCTTGTTTAGAAAAGTTGGTGCGTACCTTAGCTTGAATTGTATATGATGTATGCTATTGAATTGAGGTCTGTGTGTTACTATATTCTCTATATAGATTGCATCATCGCTTAAGGATAAGCCACAATTTTTAGTTGAGGGTGTTGATGTGCTGCAAAAATACAACACATTTAATGCTTAAAACTTAGAATTTTGTGTTCTCAATGTGACATTTATGGGTTTTATGTGTTTTCAGTGTTTAGTTTGCAGGAAAGCAGGTTGGCATGATTTTGGGGCTAAATTGCAGCAGATTTCCTATTTTTGATGGTTTACAGGACACTCTATGAGTAGTAGAGCATTCTACAAGTTGTAGAGTGGGTTTGGTGAAGATTTCCAGTGAAAGATAAGATCTGAAATTCAGCCATATGAGACCTCTATACAAGTCGTAGATTACTCTATGAGTCATAAAGGAAAATTTCGTGAAGAATTATAGTGAAGGACAATGTGATGCAGATGAAGACTACGAGAGAGAAATATGAGTCGTGAATGACTCTATGACTCATAAAATGGATTCATAGAAGTGAATTCAAAGATCGCAAGAGCTGAATAAGAGATCCCAATTATGACTCGTAAATCACTTTACGAGTTGTAAGGATCTTTCACAGAAAGTCGCCGATTAGTTTTTCAATTTTTGTAGGACTTAATTGTACTTAATAGAAATAGTAATTTTGTGGTTATTTTTGTGGGGAGTATAATAGAGAATTCATTAGAGAGTACTTTTAGGATTTTGTACTTGGACACCTCAAATTTGGAGGTGAATACACTTGTGAATCAATTTTTTCTTACATCATCTAATTCTCAATCAATGTTGGATTTTCTTGATTCATAATTCAATTGGGTAATTTTTAATAATATTTTCTCAATTCATAATTTCTTCATCTACCCATAATATGAGTAGCAAAATCCACAACTATGATTGTGCGAACCATGAAGATCTAACAAAGTAGACTCAGATTTTTTGCAATTCTTTGATTGGATATTTGTATGTATTAATCAATTCTTTTCGTTTATATGGGCGTCAGACATAGAAAAGACACCAGGGCTTTTACGAGGCCCATTGTAGGAGTCATCAATAGGTCTACCAGTCATAAATGGCTCTTGTGAACCTTCCTCTGCTGTTTTTCTCAGCCTATTTCTCAGCAACCTCTGCACATCCACTCTAGATCAGGTAGAAAGAATTAGGTGGTGTTACATTATCTCCCCCTTGGGATCATTCGTCCTTGATTAAAGAGAATATTAGGGATTTAAGTCAAGGCAAGAATCTCCCTATGGACTCTAAAAATCAACAGATCTCACCTCACTCATGTAATCAACAAATCAGAAATTTTCAGCAAAAAAATAATCAGACAGTCAACAAATCACATCAATCCTCACTCATACTCTAGAACTCTATCGTCTATCATATTGAGAATGAAGCGAGAACTCGTGGGATAAAACTTTAAGGATTTAGAGGGAAATCGTTACCATCAACCCTCTCATCATCAGCAGGTTGGAACAAATGATGGTATTTGGCTTTCATATCTTCCGCCTCCCAAGTAGCTTCTTCTACAAATTGGTTCCTCCCTAATACTTTGACAGATAAAATTTTTTTGGTTCTTACCTTGTGAACCTAACGACTAAGAATTTGGATAGGAATCTCCTCATAACTCAGACTATCTTTCACTCCAGTATTCTCGACAGGCACAACCAATTGTGGATCTGCCAAACACTTCTTGAGCATAGAAATCTATAAGACTTGATGGATGACCTCCAACTCTCATGGTAGTTCTAGCTCATATTCAACATTGCCCACTCTCATTATGATCTGATAAGGGCCAATGTACGTAGAACTTAGCTTCCCTTTCTTTCAAAACCATATCGCTCCTTTCATGGGTGACACATTCAAATGCACCCAATCATTGACCTCAAACTCTAAGTCTCTTCTTCTAATGTCTGTATAGGATTTATGTCGACTCTGCGCAGTCCTCAACCTTTCTTAAATGATCTTCACCTTTTGCATAGCTTGATGAACCAAATCTGGTCTAACTAACTCCGCTCTACCTACCTCAAACCATCCACTCGGTGATCTACACCTCTTTCCATAAAGTGCCTCATACGAGGCCATCTGTATGCTCAAATGGAAAATGTTGTTGCAAGTGAACTCGATCAAAGGCAAGTGGTATTTCCAATTAAACTTAAATACGATGGCGTAGGCTTTTAACATATCCTCCAAGGTTCGAATAGTATGCTATGGCTGGCCATCCATCAGGCAACATCAATACTGGTGCGGTAGTTAACCTCGTCTTCATCTCATGGAAGCTTTTCTCACACTTGTTAGACCATTGAAACTTGACCTTTTTCTAAGTCAATTTGGTCAACCATATGGATATAGAGGAGAACCCATCAACAAACCTTCGGTTGTAGCCAACCAATCCCAGAAAACTCCTTATCTCGGTAAGTGAGGTTGGTCTAGGCTAGTTCTTGACCACTTCAATCTTTTGAGTATCCACTTGAATACCATCCCCTAAAATTATATGGCCCAATAAATTCATCGATTTGAGCCAAAACTCACACCTAGAAAGTATTGCATATACCTCATTATCCATAAGCATCTACAAAGCCCTTTTGAGGTGATTGGTATGCTCCTCCTCATATCTGTAATACACTAGAATATTATCAATAAACACGATCAAAAACATGTCAAGATACTATCTGAATACAATGTTCATCAAGTCCATAAAGTTTGCAGGTGCTTTAGTCAACCCAATTAACATCACAAAGAACACAAATTGACCATATTGGGTTCAAAAGGCTGTCTTTTTGATCTCACATTCTCTCAGTTTCAATTGGTGATAGCCTGATCTGAGATCTATCTCAGAGAAAATAGTGGCACCCTGAAGTTGGTAAAACAAGTCATTGGATCTCGAAGGGGATAGATGTTCTTGTATGTCACATTATTCAACTTATGGTAGTCAATACACATCCTCAGGGAACTATCTTTCTTTCGCACAAACAAGACCGGAGCACCCTATAGAGAGAAACTTGGCCATTTTATAGGGTGGAATGGAAATAGGCTACATGTCAGGGAGAACATTAATTCCAAAGTCTATCCTTATCATTAGGGACTATGGGCAGATCATCAAGAAACACATCAGTAAAATCACTCACGAACAGGACAGACTCAGTAGTAGGGGACTTAACATCATTAGACTTTACTCGCACGAGGCGGTAGATACATCGATTAAAGATCAGTTTTCGGGCCTTGAGGTAGAGATAAATTAAACTTTGGCACAACACAATCTCCCATTCCACTCAATAATAGGCTCATTCCGAAATTAAAATTCGATAGTCTGAGTTTAACAATTAATAAAGGCATAGTAGGCATGAAGCCAGTCTGTACCAAGTATCACGTTGAAATCAATCTTCTCTAACTCAATCAAATCATCAAGAGTATTCCTATGATAAATAGATACCACATAATCTCTATAGCTTCTCTCAACTCGAATGGACTCAACAATAGGATTAGAGATAGAAAAGAACTTAAGCAAGCATTTGGGAAGAATCTCAAATCTACTTATCATATATGGCGTCACAAAAGAACAAGTTGCACTCGGATCAAGTAAAGCATAGCAGGAAAAGGTATAGAGTCGATGACAAGTACATCTCACGTAACCTCTAAGTCCTATCAGTTCACCATTGCATATAGATGGTTCGTCCCACTGCCTACCCCTGTTGCAGCATCTCTTTGGTTACCCCTTATTACTGGCGCTATGGTAGAGGTCTGGGTCTTATTTCCCCATATCAAACACTCCCTCTAAAAATGGCTCGGTCGGCAACTCTTATAGCAGCCATTTCCCCTTTCTCTACATTATCTCAGATGCATCCGGCCACATTTTCCAAATGGTGGCTTTCCTTTAGAGCCAAGAGTTACACTTGCTGAGACTGTGCACCCTGTGCCCTAAAGATTCGCTAACCTTGGGACTTGTGATCATAACTGTGGCTCGGGGTTGGTGCACCGGCTGAAGATGGTGCATAGCTGGAGGACCTCTTTTTGAAATAGGACTTATCTCCATTACCTTGCTTGATATGACTTGGCTCAAGCCCTACTAATCTAGCCTTTTTACTCAGATGATCCTCTTTATCCTTCTTCTTATCTTCCTAAGTTTGCTGGACATAAACCATCACCCTAGAGATATCTATACTGGGGATTAGTAATGTGGCATTGCACTCCCTCTTCACCTATTTAACCATCCCAGATACAAATTTCCTCATCTTCGCTCTTATATCCTGGACCATCTCTGGGGCATACCAGAATAGTTGGATAAATTTCAGGCTGTATTTCTTCAACAGTCAGTCCCTTTTGTTTCGAAGTCACAAACTCCTTAACCTTCGCCTCTCTCAACTCTTGAGGGAAGAAGTGATCAAGGAAGGCACTCTCAAACTCATCTCAAGCAGTAGGCTCAGCATCATCACCTCAACTCTCTTCCCACGGATTGTACCAAACATTAGCAACATCCTTGAGCTGATAAGCAGTAAGCTCAACTCCCTCGGTCTTAGTCGCATGCATAGTTTTCAACACCAGCCACATCTATCAATGAAGTTCTGAGGGTCGTCCTCAACATTTGACCCTGTGAAGTCAGATGGGTCCATCCACAAAAATTCTCACAGTCTAGTGGTAGCAGTTGGCTCATCAAAGCTAGAGCTAGGAGTCTGTGAGCCCTGGTTCCCGCTCTGTGCAGCTTCCAGCTGTGTGAGCATGGTGATAGATTCTTTGAATTCAGCCTCTGTAGTTGGAGCAGGTTGAGCAGTAAGTGTAACAATAACACCAGCAGTTATAGCCGGTCGACCACGTCCCCTCCTTTCCATCTGAGGAGGCACCTCTGAAATAAGGTTCTTAGCATTGCTAGCTAAAACATTTCTCTGCATTGCGGCGCATCTAGGAGGCATGGTCTATAAGTGTATAACACACTCATAGATTTAGACTCTATCACACAAACTCATAACACAAGAAAGTGAGACAAATCATAATATCCTATAGCCTCCTACTTCTGAAGTGTGGTGCACAACACACCCATAAACAAGACTCTATTAGACATGGCTTCATAGGTTCCCCAAGACTCTTGAACTCTGTGCTCTGATACCAAGTTTGTCACACCCGAGGAGGTGGGGTACCCTTGGCGTGGCCAACACTTGAAAAACCACTACTGATTCCCCAAGAGAGCCACCTGGCCTCAACGTCATATCAACTCGACAGTGGAAGAAAGAACTTAGGATATAAAGACTTCATATTCAAGAAAGAAAATAAAATATATAACTCTGTCGTATCATACTTTCAAAATGAAATAATTTAGATACATCAGTACTTAATACTCTTACTCATGGTATATGAAGCCTCTCCTAAACAATCTAGATGGTGTTAGGAAAAGCCATGAACACACAAAATCAAAGAAAGAAAGAATATACTAAATCAACTCATAAGATAAGGAACTCCTCTAAAAAGCAAAAAGGCTTCACCAACTGTGGAAGTGTACTGATTTGGACCTCAACGATTCGCGGCTGAAGTCCTCTATCACCTGTATCGTATCATGAAAAGATATAGTCCCAAATGGATGTCAGTAAGTGAAATATACTGGTGCGTAAAATAGCTTGAAAAAGTAAGTCTCAACTCACTCATCTCGACTCAATACCTCATTCTCAGCTCAGTACATGGAAATTTGAAGTATATCATGCCTTTCAAAATATACTTAGTAAATATGGACTCAGTTTAAAATATCATGCTCAATCAATGTTTCTCATGAGTTTCTCGTAATCGACATCTAATCCTATCAAATTTTGTTTGGTGATGCACAACAAAGGTGATGTTGTTGCCATGCGCATCCTAAACTTTCCAAGGAAAAGGGTGATCAACTCTCTCATGGATCCATAATAAATGTCTACTTACGGGAAAAAATTTGTTAGAACGAGTCGTACAACTATCCTATGCTGGCAACATAGTTATATGGGTTAGAGTAGATGTTTACTTGCTCCGCGCTTGGTTCTCAATACTCCTCCCAAGAGTAAACCATGCTTAACACATCAATCAACTCAATCCTCAATGCTCTGTCAATCAATTCAAAACTCAACCTCGTTTGGGTTATCTCATCTCAACTCAGTTTCTCATCATCTTAGTCACTCAATGCAGACAATCAAAATTGATTCAAACTCAAATGGTTAATTAGACTCACTCAATTTGACTCATCATATGGTGCAAACAAAATTATCATATATAGAATTATAGACTAAATGTAACATGCTTCTCATATTCAATCATACTTAAATTACTCAGCTCAGGTACTCAATTTCAAACTCAACTTTGTATATACATAGAATTTCATAAATTATAAAGTTTAGAGTTCATGCCCTCAAGTATGAAATACATATGTAAATCACATGTCAATAATCATACAATCCAGCAATCATCTCATACACTATCATAAGGACTCAAAAGAATTACCGAAACTTTTGTAATTAATTATTAAAAATACAGCACAAGTAGTTCCACACTTTGATAAGCCTTACACACCTGGGAATAGAAGAAACAATCATACTTCAATCGATCCTAACCCTTGAATTGGAAACCCTGGCCTTTTCTTTTCTCCTCTAGTGCTCTCAAGAACCCTTAAGTGAAGAAGGATGAATAATACCCTTAGGGTTTTGTTCTAAGGATTTATTCATGCCTAAAATGACCAAGGGTTTAATGGAATATGGATTGGAATGGATAAAAATACCCCTCATTAAAATTGTTGTCTGAGTCTACGAGACCTCGTCTACGAGTCGTAGATAGTTCTACGGGTCATAGAAAGCCTCTCATAAACTAAAGGGGTCCTGAAATTAACTCACTAGAATTTACTGCAAAACCCCTCTCTACGAGTCGTAAAGCATTTTATGGGTCGTAAATTCTGCTCGTAAATAAGGGGGTCCGAAAACTTGAGTTACTAGAATGTCACGAAACCTTCTCTATCAAATCGTGCTTTACGAGTAATATACAATTTCGTATATATGTTCCTCATACATAGAAAATTTTACCAAGTCATCTGGGGTTTTATGGGATCCATTCTACGAGTCGTAAATGGCTCTCTTGAACCTTCCTCTACAGTTTTTCTTAGCCTTTTTCTCAGCAACCTCTACACATCTACTCTAGATCAGGCAAAAAGCATTAGGGGGTTGTTACAACTCTACCCTAGTAGTCTATGATAAAATAGTCATAACCTTTTACTTCGAACTCCGATTGAGGCAAAATTTGGATGTATTGGAAAGCTAAATCAAAGAGCGTTAATTTAGCAGGTCGTAGTACACATAATTATAGGTGTGCTAAGAAATGTGGTCATTTAAAGTTGATCCTTGTATACTCCAAAGTGAAAAACCTAATTGGTAGGAAGGTTTTCAACTTGACCAAGCACAAGAAATCTCTCATGACATGAATTCGCTTCTAACACTCTTCCCACACATATATTAATGATCCTTAAAATACAAATAAAAGTAAGGCATTTCTAGGTTCAACCTTATGTATTTGCGACAATGAATTTGCAGATCGTAGGAGTAGAATTGTGAGGTGTTACATAGTTATTTTTATTAAAAATGCCAAAATTTACCTTTGAGGTCATTACACCTGATCAAAAGTTACAAACATTTAGTTAATCTTAACGATTTTAAGAGAAAATCCTTATAAAGACATGCCTCTGTGTGTGTGTATACATAGATACATGTATATAATTGATTTTATTTTTTAAAATTCGTAAATATGAGGAGGATATGTAAATGAAAAATAGTCATACCATTCACAAGAATGTCCGGAATGGAGAAAAGTAGAAATGAGTTACATTTTTCACAAATTTTAAAATAAAATATTATGTGTCTGATGAAGATTGTAATAGTTTCATTCATATTTCAATTGTAGTTTTAATTGAATTATTAATGAAACACAATAAAGCATCATAATTACTAAATTCTTAAATTGAAAATGTAAGAGGCTCCTCATGGGTCATCTGGAAACAACCGCTTTATGTTTTTAAACATAGGGGTTAGGCTGCGTACATCCGACCTCCCCTCACCCTGCAATGAGCGGGAGCCTTTTGAGGCACTGGGGTATGTTGTTGATAATGTAAAAAAGCCTATGTGATAAATATGGCAAATTAATTATAATCTTTGTAGTTATGGAGTTGTGGTGTGATGATATAATAGAACATTTGGATATCGATGTAAAAAATATATCCAATCATTATAATTAAAGTTTGTCTAAAAACATAAAAGTTGATCAAATTTCTTTAAAAATAGTATAATCTAAATTTTATATTAGATTTGTAATGCCACAATTTGTGGAATAAATTTTAAATACTATATTCTCACAGTAAGCGCTAACTACTCCAACCCCAACCCCTAAAGCACCACAAACAAAGATTTGAAAATGTTTGAGCACTTATTTTTTATTCACACTTTGTTAAGTTGAGTTTTCATACTTCAAGGATAAAAATGCAGAACCTCTTACCTTTCTATGAAGAGAGGAAAGTTCCATTAGGATGTTCACAATAAAATATTTTGTAAATGAATCATGAATCATATATACTATAATTTCTCTCGATTTCTACCTTAAAATTTAAATTATAACTTTAGTATAACTAGAACAATAACAACATACTCAGTGGAATCCCACAAGTGGGGTCTGGGGAGGATAGAATGTACGCAGATCTTACGACTACCTCAAAAACGTAGAGAGGCTATTTCTTGGGAATCCTCATCTCAAAAACCTATAAGCAGAGTAAAATAGATATGACAAAAAGGAAAGGAAAGTTATTTGAAAGGGTGACACATAACGAAAAACCCATAACAATATGTAAATACGATAAAATTAACACACATATGACATATATTCACAAACATGATATAAACAAGACTATTCCTGCCACCCAACTATCGCCAAGGCTAGACATCTACCTAACCCTACCAACAAATTATCCTAGTGCTCTAATTCGCGACATCCACTCCTTTCTATCTAAGCTCACGTCCTCGGTGAGATCATGTTTCGCCATATCTTTTCTTATAACCTCCCCCAATACGTATTAGGTTTACTGCTAGACCTCCGTGTAGCTCCCTAAACCAATGCATCGCACTTGCTAACAGGAGCATCGTTACTCCTTCTCTGCACATGTCCAAACCATCGCGTTCTCGCTTCCGTCATCTTATCATCCACAGAGGTCACCTCTAGCTTCTCCCAAATGGTCTCATTACTAATCTTATCACTTATGGTGTGACTACACATCTATCTTAACATCCTTATATCTGCTGTCACGACCCAAGTATAGGGCCTAGACGTGATACGGCGAATGGGGAACCTGAAGGGACCCCAAAACAAGCCTTTTAGCATATCGTCACACATCCTTGGTTGCGGAGTATACAAAAGACATATACAAATAAAAGTAAGGGCAACGGGACTAAGGGAGAAATTGTATAATCATCAGAGTCAACAGACAAGAGTCCAACTCAAACATAGTGCACATCTTGTCCAACATACACCTCTATAACATAGAAAGAGCGGGGGACAAGACAAAGTAATCAGGCTCAACCTCATGGTCAAAGATAACAGAAGATGGTGTCTTAGTACATAGATAATAGAGAAAAGACATAAAGCAAAGTCCCTGAAGTGGAGGACTCACCCACAAGCTTGGAATAGCACCGCCTAGCCACATAGAGGAGGACATGATCAACTCGGGCACTGGTTCCTACATGGTGATATCGTGTAGGTAAGAGTATACATTAGTACATCTTAATTTACTAAGCATGCGGGATGCAATGCAACAAGATATAGGCATTATAATCTAAAATGCAAGACGATAGACAATAGGCATATTATAGCAAGATAGCATGTATGAACAATGCATAAGTAAATCATGCTTAAGTATATCATGCTCAAATAGAATATCATATGTTTAGAATGTGACCAAGCAAGCTCTCCAAAGTATAAACCCCTTGGTGGTTGATGGTGGTCATACCCTGTCATCTATGGTGAAGAAGTATAAACCCCTCGCATGGTTGATGGTGGTCGCACCCTACCATCCATGGTGACGAGGTATAAACCTCTCACATGGTTGATGATGGTCACACCCCAAACATCCATGGGACAAAGTATAAACCCCTCGTATAGTTCCTCGGGCTCTTTTACCCCTGGATCGGGCATAGTCTATGAAACACTTTATATAGGATTCATCATAGGCTCTAATGCAATATTTCATGTAGGAATAAACATATATAAATAAGCTCATTTCATCATCATAACATCATTCATATCACATCTCATGCTTTGGACCTTCAATTCCTCAAGAAACCATAACTCATTTTACCAAACACCTTGAGGTAAGTAATGGGAGTAAAAGAGCATGCAATTTAGAGATGAAATAACGTAAGAAAATCAGTGGTAAAACCTTTAATCAACACCTTGCAATACCCCAAGACATTCATATCAAAACCCCTCATCAATTCCAACATTAAATCCAAGATTTGAAGCCCAAACTATGCTTAAACAACCACTCTTTCATGTATTAAAATCACTGTGCAGTAAATTTCTCAATATTTAAGACCCACATGTAAAATCAACTTTAAGTCATGCATCATTAAGTAAAAAGGGGTTTAGGCACCATAGGTGGAAGGAACCAATAAGTCAACACCATATACCTTAGCTTTTGTGAAGTTCTTGAAGAAGACTTTAATGGAGATTTGAAGCTTGGGTGAGATCCTTGAAGAAATCTTTGTGATTGGCCTTGAGTTTGGGACTTGAATTTAGGGTTGGAAATGAGTCCAAGTGTTTGGGGAAATATTGGGGAATGTATTGGGGTGATATGAGGGTGAAATAAGGCTAAGTATAGGTGAAAATATGTTTGGAAAAACTTAGGTCCAACACTTAGAAAAATTTGGGCGAACTAGGAAAAGACAGTGCAAGAAAACAACTTCTCCGCGTCGCGGAGAGATCGTCGACCGTCTCTTGAAATTGCACCAAGTGCAAATTTTGAAATTCAATTCTTTGCTTTAAATTTTAGGTTATACCCTTGCCACCCTAATTTGGACACCCTGAACAAGAATATGAAGTCAGATTTTTAGATACATGGAAAACAAATTTGCGATGTACTTTCGAGGCACGTTTTCGAGAACTTTTTGGGGTTGTTTCATCTATGACATGCGTCTTCTGAATATTTTCATCTTTTGCTGACCAACACTCCACCCCATATATCGGAGAATGGTCCGAAACACCCCAAAAAAGCCTAAAAGATGTACTTCGAAAATGTCCATAATCGTAATTTTCATATATCTCAAAATTTGTGCGTGATATCATAAATTCGACTTGATATTCTTGATCTTGGGAAAAATTGAGTGGAATATGGGTATAATACCAATTTTAGATGACTCGTAACGAAAAATAATTTTCAAAAAAATTTGATTTCCAGTGGCGATCCGCGCCCTGGCCATGACGCGCCGTGGGCACGGATCAGTGTTGTTTTTCCTGAAAATTCTGTTTCGGCCCAAGGCCCTGGGGGACATAGCCCTATGCCCACTTATGTGTAAAATCACCTATACTTAGTCATTTTTCAACTCTATATCACTCAAGACCCTCACAAGACCCTCTCCAACACTCAACCAAATATTTCATCCAAATTCAAGTGTCCAAGCTTCATTTCGGATCTCAAGAACTCTATTTAAGCTTCAAGTCTTCTTCAAGTTTACATGTATAAAACCCAAGTGTAACACCCCACATCTTACACTACTAGTACAATTCAAATGAAGCATGACATGGTTTGGACAAATGGATGCTAATTC
>JAPFFP010037063.1:0-15218 GCA_026153255.1 Solanum medicagineum | reverse complement strand
TGTTTTGGTGGGGAGGCATGAAAAAGGACCTTGCAGAATTTGTGGCTCAATGTCCAAATTGTCAACAAGTGAAAGTACAACACCAAAAGCCAGTAGGTTATATGCAATGTATAGAGCTTCCAACATGGAAGTGGGATATGATCAGTATGGATTTTGTTACCGGTTTGCCTTGCTCATTTCAGAAGTTTGACTCCATATGGGTAATAGTTGATAGACTCACAAAGTTTGCCAGTCAGGAGTGATTATATAGCTGAAGAGTATGCCAAGCTATACCTGAAAGAGATAAACAGGCTACATGGAGTCCCAATCTCCATTATATCTAACCAAGGATCTCAATCCACTGCAATGTTTTGGAAGTCCTTCCAAAGGAGTTTAGGGACACAAGTGAATTTGAGAACATCATTCAACCCTCAAATAGCCGGTCAAGCAGAACGCACCATTCAGACACTTAAAGTTATGTTTTGAGCTTGTGCATTGGACTTTAAAGGTAGTTGGGTGGACCATTTGCCACTTATTGAGTTTCCCTATAATAATAGCTACCACGCGAGTATCAAGATTGCACCTTATGAAACTTTGTATGGAAGGAAATGTAGATCACCAATTGGATTGTTTGAAGTGGGTGAAACCACCTTGCTTGGGCCGAATCTAGTACAACAAGCCATGGAAAAAGTTAAGATAATGCAGCAATGGCTAGAAACAGCCCAAAGTCATCACAAATCATATGCAGATGCTAGAAGGAGAGGACTAGAATTCTCAGTAGGGGATTAGGTACTTTTAAAGGTGTCTCCAATGAACAAAGTTGTGAGATTTTGTAAGAAAGGAAAACAGAGCCCACGTTACATAGGTCCATATCAGATTATTAAGAGGTTCGGGCAGGTTGCATATGAACTAGAGCTACCCTAAGAGCTTTCAATGGTTCATTTAGTTTTTCATGTCTCAATCCTTCAAAAATGCAAAGGTAACCCATCCCGTGTCACTCCCATTGAAGACATTCAGGTTATAGAAGAACTCACATATGAAGAGGTACCTATTGCTATTCTAGATTGTCAAGTTAAGAAGCTAAGGAATAAAGAAATAGCTTCAGCAAAGGTACTTTGGGAGAACCAGCAAGCAGAAGAAATAACATGGGAGGCCGAGGACACGATGAAATTAAAATACCCTTGCTTATTTGAAGCTAAATAGGAAGTCCAACATGCAAAATTGGGACACTAATAGCTATGTGTGATTGAATACTTAGTGTGTTGTTAATGTTTGTGTAAGTAAAGGTTTAAACTTTGTTAAGCTATCCAATTGTGCTAACATTCGAGGACCAATGTTCCTAAGGGGGGAGGATGTAACACTCGACATCTTACAATACTAGTACTATGCAAATGAAACATGATCTGGTTTGGTCAAATTAGCGCCAATTTTTAAAAGTGCTGGAATCTCCAATTAAAAGGCGATATGTATATCTAACGCTGAAGAGGGTCGAGCGTAAATAAGTTTTAAGTCAAATGTAGGAGATCATGACCTTAAATGAAGTGAGAGAAGTGAGGTGCTTGTAGGACTTAGTAAGCTAGCAGGTGAGTCACCTACATGCTTAGCTTAAATGGAGACGAGGCCCAATATCGAATTTGTCCAAGTCCGATTATGAATAAAGTTCGTGTTAAGGGTAATACTTTAACCGATGTTTTAGCATCATAAATAGGCTATAGTTTAGCCCAAGAAGGATATTATAATTTAGGCCCAAAACTAAGAAAGAGAAAGGGAAAAAATGGGTAGCAAAGGCCCATCAACTTGGAGCCCCTTAAGGCCCAAGTGAAAGGGGCAAAATGGTACTTTAATTTATTGATAATAATGTCGCCTATCGTATGTTGCGTAGAATTGTTATGTATTGTGCTTTGTGGGCTATTGTAAGGCTGTTATGGCACTAAAACAGGCTGCACATGATTTGTATATGATAATGTGTATTAGAAAATACAATTAGGGGTGGAAAGGTTTAAAGAATATGCTCGGGTTTATAAGTACGCGCTTGCTGCCCGTATGTTGTTTTTATGAGGGTGGGCTACCAAGATGTATCTATTGGCTGCTAATGCTAGTTTTATCACCAACTATGTTGCAGATAAATATTCGAAGGAAGGGAAGGTTATCTCGAGGTAATAATGAGTTCGTACAGCGAGGTATATAAGACTACTTGAGTTCATATTATTTGGCATGAAACATAGATCCCTCCTTGGCACATAAAGGCACTTACCAACTCTGAGACAGCTATTAACCATGTCTCCCCTCTTTCACATGTTCATATTCTCCCATACATAGTCACCTTTAAATCTGTACACATACTTGGATACCGAGATACACTAATTCGTTCTACTAAATAAATTCCATATGTTGTTCTACCTCCGATGCATTTCATTATTTGTGTAACCTACTCCTTTCATTATGGTATTGTCTTTTATAATTATTCACATATCATATGTTGTATCTACAGTCCTAAATCTCCAATATTATGACCACCAAATGAATCATCTTAAAATTAATTGAAAGATAAAGTATATTGCTTATTGATGGGTGGTAACCTGAGGGGTGGAAGAATCACCTAGCCAGGGTCGATCCTATCACGGGGGGTAGCCCAAGCCGATCTCGATATAGATTTACCACTGCTCAGTTGGTCATTTGTATTACATGTTGTGAACAGATTATACAGTAAAGGTAAAGTAATAAAAAGAACATAAAGTACATGATCCCACAGTATGACTAAAGGTGGTCTCTTATCCTACACCAGTGCATAGTTTCATTTGAGTTGTTACTTCATGTACAGTATTTCCTACCTTCATATTCAGTACATTATCTCATCCTAACGTCCCTTACGGGGGACCTGCATTTCATGCTGCATTACAGGTGCTAGTAGATCTCCCCAGTAGGAGTACAGGATATCTAGCTGCTATTATTAAGCTCCAGGTTGCTTCGGAGCTTTGTGTGTGTCTAGAGCTTATATTTTTGTATTGTACAGTCATAGAGGCAGGGCCTGTCCCGACCCTTATCAGATACTTTTCCTTATCTAGATGTTTTGTAGACTATGTGAATTAAAGTGTGTTCATGTCTCGTATTTTAAACACAGTGGCCCCAACGGCCTAGCCATATGCATTTCCTTTTGGCTTGTTATCACTGTTTATTTACTCAAAGGCATGTCAAATGTAAAAATCCCTTATAATATGTATAGAAAGAGCATAGATACAGGTTGGTTCTCCCGAGCCTCATCGGCAACGGGTGCCAGTCCACCTTAACGGGACTTTGGGCGTGACAACAACCGTATCAAAATATGAAATTTCGAAATTCAAATTCTAGATAGGGATCCGCATCACTTCTATGACGCACCTCTATATAAAAAAGTGTCTATTTTTTTTACTCGGAAGTCTTGGGCCTACGTGTTCGCAAACATGAAAATACCTATACTTAGCCATTTTCACCCTCATATCATCCTAAACATTCCCCAAGACTCACTCAAACACTTAGCCAAATTTTTCACTACTAAATTCAAGTCCCAAACCCTCATCCTAAACTAAGGATTTCCTTCAAGGTTCTTCTGCAAGCTTCAAGTCTCCATGTTCGATCTTCATCAAGAGTTCCTCCAAAGCTAAGGTATGTGGGTTTCCTTCATGGGTTCCTTTCACCCATATACCTAAGCTCCTTTTTACTCTAATTCACATGATTTAAAGTTTATTTACAAGTGGGTCTATCTTATTATGAAAATCATTGCACCCTACGTTGAAGCTCATGAAATTGTGACTGTTTTGCTATGTTTTAAGTTATGAAACCAAGGACTATTTATGATTTGGTCAAGGGTTTTGATATAAATTGAAGGTTCTACATTAAAAATTTTCTAGCATTATTTCCCTTTTGATTTGCATGGTTTTACAATAGTACTACACACCATCTAAGTGTTTGATATAATGTTTGGTTGTGGTTTCTTGAGGAATTGAAGGACTAATGCATATCTTATGAGATGAATGACTATATGATGATGGTATATGATAATTATATGATGAAATGAATGCATGTATGTGGTGCTCTCTATGTAGTGTTGGAATTTGGCCATGTCCTACCCGAGGGTTATGTGCCGGGTAACCTTGTTGGGGGTTTTTACCTGTCAACCTGTCGGGGGGTTTGTACTTTGGCACCAAGGGTGGTAGTGTGCGCGATCCACCAACCTTGTTAGGGGTTTGTACACATCAACCTATCAGGGGGTTTGTACTCCTGCAACAATGGTGGTAGGGTACGATGATCCACCAACCTATTGACGGGGTTTGTAGTGCAGTCACCAAGGGTGATAGGGTGTGATGATCCACTTATAGTAATGGTCTTTTTTTACACATTTGTTCTATTCTATGTAAGCATGTTTTACTTAAGCATTAATCATGCATGCCATATCGCAACTATGTTATATATTGCTTATATCTATGCATTTTGATTATGATGACTTTTTATTGTTGCATTGCATCCTACATACTTAGTACATTCAAACATACTAATGCATACTCTATGCCTACATGATGTCACCATGTAGGAACAGGTGCTCAAGTTGATCATCCTCTTCCTCCACGTGGCTAGTTCGGTACTACTCAAGCTAGTTCGTGACTCTTCCAGTTCGAGGACCTTAGTCTAAGATTCTCTTATTATATATTGATACATTCTTCTTTATTGTTTTCTTTAGCTATGATGGTGATCCTGATTGCTTGGTCTTGGTCCCCACTCTATTTTTGCAATAGAGGTGTTGTTGGACTTGCTATGTACTTATGATGTGCGCTTTGACTCTTTTGTCCTTGATTTTGATGTTTTGCAAGCTTTTCCTTAGTCCCATTGCCCTATTTCTATTTTCGTATATCATTTAAATGCTTTCGCCACCAATGATGTGTAATGATAAGATAAGAGGCTTGTTTAGGGTTCCTTGGGGTTTCTCATTCGTCGTTGCATGTTTAGGCCCTAGGCTTGGGTCGTGACAGTTTCAACCATTGGGTCCTTCTACCCATGGTACCTAAGCTTCCTTTTACCTAATTACATGTATCTAAGTTGTTTTTACTTATAGGTCTTCTATTATGAATTTGATTATGAACTATATTGGGGTTCTTTAAAAGTGTGACTGTTTATGCATGTATTGAGCCATGAATCTAAGATCTATAATGAGTTTCAATGTATTTTTCAAGGTGGAGTTTCCAAGTATTGGTGGGTTGATTTACTTCAAGATTTTTGGCATAATTTCACTCTTTAATTGCATGGTTTTACACTAGCATTACACAGCCACCAAATGTTTGATAAAATGTCTGATTTAGGGTTCTAGAGCTATTGATGATCCATTGCATGTCCTATGACTTGTATGAATTTCTGATGATGAAAGGATGTTATATGTGTTGGATTCATGAAGAGTATATATAGTGTTGCAAGTTGACCACACTTAGTTGAGGGGGTGCCAGACCTCAATCACCATGGATGACATAGTGTGACCACCATCAACCAATTGAGGGGTTGATACCTTAATCACCATGGATGACTGGGTGAGACCACCATCAACCAATTGAGAGGTTGATGCCTCAATCACCATGATGACTGGGTGAGACCACCATCAACCAATTGAGGGGTTGATACCTCAACCACCATGGATTGCAGGGTGAGACCACTGTCAACCAATTGAGGGGTTGATACGTCAATTGCCATGGATGGCAAGGTGAGACCACCATCAACCAATTGAGGGGTTGATACCTCAATCGCCTCTCCAAGGGGGTGGTAGGCCTTGGACATGATGGTCTCTTACTACATATGGAATATGTTATATATAAGCAAGTGTTACTTCAAGTAGCACTCATGTATGACATATTGCTATGTGCTTATTTATTTCCTATATGCATTTCGATTATGTTGCCTATCTCTTACTGCATTGCATCCTATATATTTAGTATATTTAAATGTACTAATGCATACTCTATGCCTACATGATATCACCATATAGGAACCAAAGCTTCACAATCATCATCATCCTCCCCGTGGCTAGTACAATCTCTACAAAGCAAATTGGTTAGTCCTCAATTTCGGAGAAAATTCTTTAATCTTATGCTATGTATATAGACTATCTTTTCTTTATTGTATGATTTGTCTATGAGGGTGAGCTTGGTTACTTGCCTTGGCCCCCGCTAAGTTCTATGTTTAGAGTTGTAAGTTGGACAAGTTATGTAATTATGCTTCAGCTTACTATCTTTGACTCTATTGATGTTTAATGATATGAAAGATGTCCCTTAGGGTCATATTCCCTTTTTACCATCTCTTATTATTTTTTATTATACCGTGACCAAGGATGTGTAATGATATGCTAAGAGGCTTGTTTGTGGTTCCTTTGGGTTCTCCATTTGCCGTTTCACGTCTAGGCCCCAGGCTTGGGTCATGACAAACTTGGTCAGAGCACTAGGTTGTTAATGGTTCTTGGCATCCAACACATCACGTTGATTAGAGTCTTATTCATGGTTGTGTTGTGCACCACAACTATGAGTTAGAGGCTATGAGACATTCTAGGAAACATTTCACTTCTTCTTACTCTATGTCCTGCTCTCAATGTTAAGGTAAGTTTTCCCCCCTAATTATTATTCTTTACTATGCTAGATCATGCCTAACACAAGAGGAAGAAGAGTCCACACACCCAAGGAATAACTGACTCAGGGTGAGCTCCGGGATGCTCTTACTTTGCTAGCTCAAATCATGGATAATCAAGTCAACCAAGGGGCCTAAGCTTCTCATGCTGCTACTCTGGAATCTAGGGTAAGGGATTTCATTTGGATGAACCCACTAGAGTTCAATGGGTCTAAGATAGATGAAGACCCTCAAGAATCTTTTGATGAGGTATACGAAGTGTTGGCTATCATGGTGTAAGGTCGGAAGAGAAGATGGAGTTTGCAGCTTACCAACTCAAGGGGGTGGCCCAAATATGTTATACTGAATGGAAGGAGGTAAAGTGCAATAATAATGTGATTCTTTGGAAGGAGTTTAAGGAAGCTTTCCTCAATCGGTTCTTCCCTCTTAATCTTAGGGATGCCAAAATGATGGAGTTCATGAATTTGAAGCAATTATGAGGGAGTACACCTTTAATTTCAACTAACTCTCTAAATATCATCCACACTTGGTTGCCGACCCGAGGTCTATACTGAATAAGTTTGTGATGGGTGTTTCCGATTTGGTAATGAGAAGTGTCGGGCTGCTATGTTTATTGGTGAAATGGAATTGTCCCGCCTTATGACCTTCCTGATGTTCCTCCCGAAAGGGAAATAGACGTTGGTAGAGAGCTCCTTCCCGATACTCAACCCATTTCTATTCCACCTTACTGTATGGCGCTGGCAGAGTTGAAGGAGCAATTAAAAGATTTATTGGAGAAGGGTTTATTATGCCTGGAAAATCACCTTGGGGTGCACCGGTGTTGTTTGTGAAGAAGAAAGATGGGTCCCTTAGAATATGCATTGTCTACCAATAACTTAATCGAGTCACCATCAAGAATAAGTATCCTCTACCAAGGATTGATGATTTGTTTGACCAAGTTCAAGGAGCTAGTCACTTCTCTAAGATTTACCTTTGGTTCGGGCATTACCAAGTAAAGGTGAGGGAGCAAGACATTCTCAAGACGGCCTTCTAGACTATGTATGAGCATTATGAATTTGTGGTTATGTCTTTTGGGTTGACCAATGCACCGACTATCTTCATGGATCTTATGAATAGGTCTTTAAACCCTTCCTTGATTTGTTTGTGGCGGCATTCATTGACGATATCTTGATCAACTCTCATAGTGAGTAGGAACATATGGGTTATTTGAGGGTGGTGTTATAAAAATTGAGGGAAGAGAAGTAGTACGCTATGTGTGAGAAATGTGCATTTGTTTGCAAGACGTTGCCTTGCTAGGTAATGTGGTGTCGGGGGATGGTTTTGAGGTGGATCCTAAAAAGATGGATGTGAATAGAAAATGGCCTAGGCCATTGACCCAATCAGATATTAGAAACTTCTTGGGCTTAGCGGGTTACTATCGAAATTTGTGAATGGGTTCTCTTCTATTGCTTCTCCCATGAGTACGTTGACTGAAAAGAAGGCTAAGTTTGTGTGGATCAATGAGTTTGAGAAGAGTTGCCAAACCTTAAAGAATAAGCTTATGTACGTTCCTATCTTGTCTCTATAGGAAGGTTTGGAAGGGCCTGTTATGTATTGTAATGCCTCCCGGATTGGCTTGAGTTATGTTTTGATGCAAAATGGTAAGGTGATAGTCTATGCTTCTAGACTACTTATGGTGCATGAAAAGAATTGTCCTACTCATGATCTTGAATTGGCCGCTGTTGTTTTTACTTTGAAAATTTGGCATCATAATTTGTATGGAGTGCATGTTGATGTGTTTACCGACCATAAAAGTCTCCAATATATGTTCTCTCAAAAAGATCTCAACTTGAGGCATCGAAGGTGGTTAGAACTTCTTAAAGATTATGATATGAGTATGCATTATCATCCTGGTAAGGCTAATGTTGTCGCGGATGCTTTGAGTAGGGTGTCTATGGGTAGCCTAGCTCGTGTTGATGATGGAGGCAAAGAGGTGGATAGGGTGGTTCATCGGTTTGCTAGATTGGGGGATAGGTTGGATGAGGTTGATAATGGTGGTATTGTGTTTATTATTGGTTCAAAGTCTTCCTTAGTTGATGAGGTAAAAGCAAAGCAAGACCTTGACCCCTCCTTGTTAGAATTGAAGGCCTTTGATAGAGAGGCCAAGGTGGAGGTTTTCTTCCAAGGGGGAGATGGTGCCCTTAGGTACCAAGGTAGGTTGTGTGTGCCTTGTGTGGATGACTTAATAAAAAGGATTCTTAATGAGGCTCATAATTCTTCTTATTCTATTAACCCCGGTTCTACCAAGATGTATAGAGATTGGAAGGATCTGTTTTGGTGGGGAGGTATGAAGAAATACATTGCCATGCTTGTATTCGGTTGTAATAGTTGCCAACAAGTCAAAGCCAAACACCAAACGTCGGGTGACCTAACCCAAGATATAGAGATTCCAACTTGGAAGTTGGAGGAATTTAACATAGATTTTGTGGTTAGGTTGCCTAACACTAGAAAGGGTTTTGACTCCATTTGGGTTATGGTTGATAGAATGACAAAGTCGGCTAATTTCCTACCGATTAAGACTACATATGGTGCCGAAGATTATTCTAAGTTGTGCATTCATGAGTTGGTTAGATTGCATGGGGTGCCCTTGTCTATCATATCGAATCATGGTGCTTAGTTCACTTCACACTATTAGAGGTCCTTCCAAAGAGGTTATGGTACCAAGGGCTTTCACCCTCAAACGGATGGCCAAGCCCAAAAGAACAATCCAAACTCTTGAGGATATTTTTAGAGCTTGTGTTTTGGAGTTTAAGGGTAGTTAGGATAACCATCTTCCATCGATGAAATTTCTTTATAATAATTGCAATCATTCTAGCATTGGTATGACTCCTTTTGAGGCTCTCTATGGTAGACATTGTACGTCTCCAGTTGGATGGTTTGACCATAAGGGAATGAAATGACCCGAAAAAGTACCCGAAAACGTGCCCCGGAAGTGCCCGGAATCTTGTTTTCCATCTATATCTAAAAGTTCGTTTGGAATTTTCGGTAATCCGACTTCATATTCTTGTTTAGGGGGCCCAGATTAGGGTAACAAGGGTCTAACCTCGAACTTAAAGCAAAGGAATCGAATTATAAAATTTCGCTTGGTGCAATTTCCAATGAGGGTCCGCGACCTCTCCGTGACGCGGAGAGGTGTATTTCCTGCACTGTCTTTTCCTAGTTCACCCAGATTTTTTAAATGTTTGACCTAAGTTTTCCCAAACATATTTTCACCTATGCTTAGCCTTATTTCACTCTCATATCACCCAAATACATTCCCAATATTTCACCAAATACTTAGACTCATTTCTTACCCTAAATTCAAGTCCCAAACTCAAGGCCAATCTCAAGGATTTCTTCAAGGATCTCACCCAAGCTTCAAGTCTCCATTAAAATCTTCTTCAAGAACTTCACAAAAGCTAAGGTATGTGGTGTTAAACCATTGGATCCTTCCACCAATGGTGCTTAGACCCTCTTTTACTTAATATTGCATGATTTAAATGATTTTACATGTGGTATATTGAGAAATTTATTGCACAGTTATTTTACTTCATGAAAATATGGTTGTTTTAGCATATTTTGAGCTTCAAATCTTGGATCTAATGTTGGATTTGTTGAGGGGTTTTGATATGAATGTCTTGGGGGTATTGCAAGGTGTTAATTAAAGGTTTTACCACTGATTTTCCTGTATGATTTTATCTCTAAATTGCATGCTATTTTACCCCCATTACACACCCCAAAGATGTTTGATAAAATGTCCGATTATGGTTTCTTGAGGAAATGAAGGTCCAAAGCATCATATATGATATGAATGATGTTATGATAATTAAAAAAGCTTATGGATATGACATAATTGCCTATATGATGATAAAATGAGCCTATGCATGTAATGTACTCTACATAAACTATTGCATTAGACCATGCCCGATCCGGGGGGACAAGAGCCCAAGTAACCTAAAATGAGGGTTAATACTCATCTCCACCAGGCTGATTGGGTGGCATCGTCACCAACTGAGATGGGGGTTCGTACTCACATACCTAGGTGATAGGGTGGCATAATCACCAATCGAGATGAAGGTTCGTACTCATCCACCTATGTGATAGGGCGACGTAATCACCAACCGAGATTGGGGTTCATACTCGTCCACCTAAGTGATGGGGGAGGCATCATCACTAACACCAAGGGGTTTGTACCTTTGAAAGCTAGGTTGGTCTCTTCTCACATATGATATCCTATATGAGCATGATTCACTTAAAAATGTTTTACTTATGCATTGATCATACATGTCATATCGCTATATTATGCCCATTGCCTATCGTTATGCATTTGGATTATGATGCTTATCTCTTGTTGCATTGTATCATGCATACTCAGTACATTCAAATGTACTAACGCATACTCTTTCCTACATGATATCACCATGTAGGAACCGGTGCCCAAGTTGATCATCCTCCGCCACGTGGCTAAACGGTACTATTACAAGTTCGTTGGTGAGTCCTCTATTTAAGGGACTTTGGTTTAAGTTTTCCTCTTATCTATGTATTGAGAGACTATCTTATTTTCCATTTGACTATGAGGGTGACCCCGGTTACTTTGTCTTGGCCTCCGCTTTATCTATGTTTGTAGAGGTGTTTGTCATACAAGATATATATTATGTTTGAGCTTTGACCATCCATGTTGTTTATGTATTACACTCTCTCTTTGGCCCTTAGTCCTATTTCCCCTTGTTCGTGTTTCTTATGATGTTTTATATTACTTCCGCGACCAAGGATGTGTAATAATATGCTATAAGGCTTGTTTCGGGTCCCTTCGAATTGCCCATTCGTCAGTCACATTAGGCCCTAGGTTTGGGACATGACAAACATGGTATCAGAGTACTAGGTTAATGGATCCTTAGAGTCTAATACACCATGCCTATTAAAGTCTCATGCATGGTTGTGAAGCGCCATGACTATGAATAGGAGGCTGTGAGGCGTTTTAGGAAATGTTTTCCCTTCTTCTTGTTCTAAGTTGTGCTTTGGAGTTGTGATAAGTTGTTCCCTCCTAACGATTGTTCTTTACTATGCTAGATTATGCTGACTACTAGAGGCAGATGGTCCCAAACTCCTGAGGAGCAACCTAGTGATGGTGAGCTCCGGGATGCT
The DNA here is from genome assembly GCA_026153255.1 of Solanum medicagineum. Taxonomy (NCBI): domain Eukaryota; kingdom Viridiplantae; phylum Streptophyta; class Magnoliopsida; order Solanales; family Solanaceae; genus Solanum; species Solanum medicagineum. Next base: position 3,440 of record JAPFFP010037063.1, on the reverse strand, counting down.
CTTACTATACTTGCCCAATTAATGGCCAACCAAGTCCAACAAGGGGCTCAAGCACCTCATGCTACTACCCCGAGAGCTAGGGTAGGGGACCTCATGAGGATGAATCCTCCGATTTTCCATGGGCCGAAGGTGGATGAGGATCCACAAGAGTTTATTGATGAAATCTACAAAATCTTGTCGATCATAGGTGTTGCGCCATATTGTGTTTGATTAATGGAAAGGTGAGAAGGTTAATGGCTATGTGGTGGTTTGGGAGGAATTTAAATTGGACTTCCTTAATCGCTTCTTCCCTCTTGAGCTTAGGGAAGCAAAGTTGATTGAGTTTATGAACTTCAAACAAAGTGGTATGAGTTTGAGGGAATATGCCCTCAAATTTAATCAACTTTCAAAGTATGCTCCTCACTTGGTCGCCGACTCCTGGTCAAGGATGAATAAGTTTGTTATGGGGGTTTCCGACTTGGTAAGTGAAGAATGTCGATCCCTCTTGCTTATTGGTGACATGGACTTCTCTCAGTTGATGACATATGCCGAGCAAATGGAGGATTAGAAGTTGAGAAAGAGGAGGGGTCATGAGGCAAAGAGGGTCTGGTTTGAGGGTAGGTTCCACAAGGGTGTTAGACTTCCACAAGGCCAAAGGCCTCCTCATGGTACAAATAGGGAGTTTGCCAATGATTTCCCTAGGCCCCACGGCGTAGGTGTTGTGGCTCCTACCCATGTGTGTCCTAGATGTGGAAAGAGCCATAGTGGCCCGTGTTTGAAGGGTATTAGGGCATGCTATGGATGTGGGGAGCTTGGTCAAGAAAGTAAATTGTCCAAGAAACCGTAGCAAGGTTTGGGGTGCATATCCGGTCCCATTGGGTAGAGGTGGTCCTCAACGTGGTGCCCCAAGGCACAAATGATTCTATGCTCTACATGGAAGGCAAGGGGTTGGTGAGGTCCCCGATGTAGTTACCGTTATGTTGAAAATCTTTGATCTTGATGTATATGCTTTGATTGATCCGGGTGCCGCCCTTTCCTTTGTTACCCCACTTCTTGCTAAAAACTTCCACGTTGAGTCAGAGTTGTTGCATGAGTCATATGAGGTGTCTAATCTAATTGTTGCATTTATTGTTTCTAGGAGGTTGTGTAGGAATTGACCGGTTTCCATCTTGCATAAAATCTTACCTTGTGATCTTGTTGAATTAGATATGGTTGATTTTTATATTATTATTGGGATGGATTGGTTGCATGCATACTATGCTTCTATTGAATGTAATACCCATAGGGTCAAGTTTCAATTTCCAAAAGAACCCATCCTTGAATGGGAAAGTCATGATGTAATAGTGAGGGGTAGGTTCATCTCATGCATTAAAGCCCATAGGTTGATTTCCAAGATGTTTGTATCATCTTGTGACAGTCAAAGATGTGGACTCCAAAGTCCTTTCCATTGGGTCGGTCCCGGTTGTAAATGAGTTTCTTGATGTCTTTACAAATGACCTTCCTGGTGTCCCTCCTGAAAGGGAAATAGATTTTGGCATAGATCTCCTTCCCAACACCCAACCTATCACCATTCCCCCTTACCCTATGGCCCTAGTGAAGTTGAAGGAGCAATTGAAAAATTTGTTGGAGAAGGGATTTATTAGACCTAGCCAATTACCTTGGGGTGCACCGGTGTTGTTTGTAAAGAAAAAAGATGGGTCACCCAGAATGTGAATTGACTACCGGTAACTCCATAGGGTCACTATAAAGAATAGATATCCTCTTCCAAGGATAGATGACGTGTTTTACCAATTATAAAGGGCTAGCTTTTTCTCTAAGATCGATCTTCGGTCCGGGTACCATCAAGTAAGGGTGAGGGAGTGTGATATTCCAAAAACGGTCTTCAAGACTAGGTATGGGCATTATGAATTTGTGGTGATGTCCTTTGGATTAACTAATGCACCAACCATCTTCATGGACCTAATGAATAGGGTCTTCAAGCCCTATCTTGATTCCTTTGTTGTGATCCTCATTGATGATATTTTGATTTATTCACATAGTAGGGACTAGCATATGGGCCATTTGAGGGTCGTGTTGCAAAGGTTAAGAGAGGAAAAATTGTATGGCAAGTATGACAATTGTTAATTTTGGTTGAAGGAGGTTGCATTCTTGGGTCATGTGGTGTTTGGGGATGGTATAAAAGTTGATCCTAAGAAAACCAATGTTGTTAGGAATTGGCCTAGACCATTGACCCCACCAGATATTAGGAGTTTCTTCGGCCTTGTGGGTCACTATAGAAGGATTGTGAATGGGTCCTCCTCAAAAGAAGGTTAAGTTTGTGTGGATCGATGAATGTGCGAAAAGTTTCCAAACATTGAAAGATAAACTTGTGTCCGCTCTTGTATAGTCACTACCGGATGGACTTGAGGGTTTTGTTGTGTATTATGATGCATCTAGAGTTTGTTTTGATTGTGTACTAATGCAAAATGGTAAGTTCATAGCCTATGCTTCTAGGCAACTCAAAGTGCATGAAAAGAACTACTCTACTCATGATCTTTAACTGGCCGCGGTAGTGTTTGCATTAAAGATTTTGCATCATTATTTGTATGGGGTGCATGTTGATGTTTTGACCAATCATAAGGGCCCTCAATATGTCTTCACTCAAAAAGTTCTCAACTTAAGACAAAGAATGTGGCTAGAACTCCTTAAGGATTATGACATGAGTGTGCATTACCATCTTTGTAAGGCAAATGTTGTGGCAGATGCTTTGAGTCGGGTATCTATGGGTAGCCTAGCTCATGTGGATGATGGTGAAAGGGAGATGGCTAGGGACGTGCGTAGGTTGGCTAGATTGGGGGGTTAGGTTGGAAGGTGTGGGTAATGGTGTTGTTGTGGTTGATGGTTCTAAATCTTCTTTAGTTAATGAGGTGATAGCAAAACAAGATCTAGACTCCTCCTTGCTTGAGTTGAAGGCCTTGGTGAAAGAAGGCAAGATAGAGGTTTTCTCCCAAGGGGGAGATGGGGGCCTTAGATACCAAGGTATGTTGTTGTGTCATGTGTTGATGGTTTGAGGGAGAAAATTTTTGATGAAGCTCATAATTCCACTTATTCTATCCACCCCGATTCCACCAAAATCTATAGAGACTTGAGGGAACTTTTTGGCAACAAAAGGGGTAATAAAAGAAAGAGTGGCACCTAGGTCTATCAATGCATACACATTAAAATCAAAGACTTTTAACATACCGGTGAAGATATCGGGTACCTCATCTACCCTTGCCTCGCTTGAAGGGCATAAAACCAATTGTGCCTGAGGGCACCACTGTCATGCCCTAAGTCCCGTTAGGGCGGACTGGCACCCGTTGCCGATGAGGCTCGGGAGAACCAACCTGTAACTGTGCGCTTACTATACGTATTATAAGGGGTTTGTACCTTTAGTATGCCTTAAAGTAAATAAACAGTGATGATAAGCAAAAAGGAAATGC